>PVJH01046287.1:0-12001 GCA_004026705.1 Nesogale talazaci | reverse complement strand
CCGAAATAATTTCCCACTGCCACACTGGCTGCAGGTGTGCCAGCTCAACTCCATTCACTGCCAGGCGTCAAGGCCTACGGGCATCAACCAGTGTAGGCAGAGGGCCCTGAAACATCTGGCGAACACCTTTCCATTTTCTGTTTCTGTAAGGGCTCGATTGTGCCTCCACCTTCCTGGGAAAACAGTTGAGGCGCAGATGACGATGATAAACAAATGACTAATAAATGGGCGAATGCACGAATCCCTTCTGCTACTTTTACCAGGAAGGAGGAAACCATTTCGGGGCTGCCACCCCGCAGTAAGAAGCTGGGAGACTGAAGTCCGTCCCCCCCCCCCCCCCCCCGCTCCTTCCCAGAGGGAGGAGAGCTAAGGGCTGTTTGGGGGGTGGGGGGCGTGGTGGTGAGGGGTAATGTGTGGTGGTGGCAGATGGGGGCCAATGACTGACAAATGGGGGGGCCAGAAAGCCAGTGACGCCCCCTGGCCCGGGCTCAGTCCGCTGCCAACTTTTTCAATGAGCCCAAAGCGACTACTTCGAGAAAGGACACGGGAAGGGAGGTTACGACGGAAACCCCACAACTCCACCCCCACCCCCTATGCTTCTCCCCCTTCCTGCCCCAGCCTGAGCCTCGGGCTCCAGGATCGGCGCTCCCGGCTGCCACCGCACCCCCCTCACTCCCCCATCGCGCGACGGCTGCCCCGCCCCGCCCCTTACCTCGGGGATGGGGGGTGGGGTGGGGTGGGGGTCCCCCGGCTGAACCGACAGGTCCGGGTGGTCGTGCAGTTCCGGGCCAAGGGGCCACCTTCGCTGCTCTGAAGGTCGCGCCCTGCCAGGAAGACGGCCCCGGTCCCTCCCCGCGCAGAAATCGTCCAGACAGGTTCCTACCCGACCCGGCCCAGGGGGAGGGAGCCCGAGGAAATCCCCTCCCCGCCTCGGGCCGGCCCGGCCAGCTGCCGGCTCTCGCTGGCCCCGATGAATGAGTCCTCCCGCTCAGTGCCTGGGGCTGAGCCGGGGTGCCTGCCACAGCCTCTCTGCTCAACTCCTTTCCTGTGCCAAGTGCTGTCCTCTCGCTGGGTGACCGTGTCCCTGGACCTCGGTGGGAGCGCCGGCCCTCCACCCTCGGCTCAGTGCCTGGGAGCAGGTCTCCGCAGTGGCCCGGCCTCTGGAGTGGTGACCATAGTAGGGGGGCTTTAGGGTCGCCCCCCTAAAGCCAGCCCTGGAGACTGGCCCTGGACGGATGATGGTGACCTGCAAGCCCTCACAAGGCCCAGGAGCCCTATCCACCAAGCCGGCTGTCCCTGGGACGCTGGTCAAATCAGCTGCCCGTGCTTGATCATTCATTTGGAGGGCAGCTCGTCTGGTGCCAGGTTCGGAGGATGAAAAGGTGAATTCACCTGGTCCCCACCCACCCGATGGACTGGGTGATAAAGATAAAGAATAAAAAAGAGAAGACTGGCTTACACCGGTAGACACCCAGGAGGAGGCTGCCCCTGTGCAAGAGTGCTGGAAAGGCTCTTCAAGAAGATGACGGGTGCGCAGTGCTTCACACCCTGAAGGAGGAGGGGTGGGGTGCAAGCAAGGTAAATGGAAGCGACGGTGTAAAGGGACGGACCGAGGTGGGGAGTTCAGGGGGGAGGTCCGGAGGCTGATAAGCATCCCATCTGGAAGGAACTTGTGTGCCCTGTGTTCTTGGAGGTAATGTGGCGTCACAGAAGGGTCTTGAAGGAAGGAGGAATGTTCTCTGGCTGTATTCAGAGAGACCGTCCAGCCCAAACCAAACTGCCATTGAGTGTGGCTGACTCATGTGACCCTCCAGGACAGGCTAGAACTGCGTCATGGTGACTGTTTACAGGAGTGGAGAGCCTCGGCTTTGTTCTGAGAAGTGACTGGTGGTTTTGAATTGCTGACTTTGCGCATAACAGTTCAATGTGTAACCAGAGCCCTGAAACAGACCACAGGGGCCTGCCATCTGCAGCATGGTTTGGAAGGGACAGGATGGGAGGCAAAGGGGGCCATCAATCCTGTGGGCTTAAACCAGAGCACCGGTAAGGGATGGCGAGGAAGGGATGCATTCAAGAGATGTCAAAGGACTAGCCTCCTTGGAAGCTGTCCCCATCCCTAGACCTAAAGGGATAAGGAGAAGGGATGGTGTTGACCGAACCCAGTAACATCTGGGGCTGAGGGAAGGGAGTTCCTGACAAGACCGGTTGCCTAAGAAAAGAGCCACCATTTGAAATGAGAGGACGAGAGGAAAGAACTACCTTGACCACTTCCTTCCTCTACCTCCCTGCTGTCTGCTTCTTCTTATTGGCTGGACTCGATCAGCAGCCAGAAGGTAAAGGAGCTTTGTGCTGTAGCCCATTGGGGTCAGCAACCTGAGGACCAGGAAAGGTCAGAGAAAGAATGGTGGGGGAGGAGGGGAACAAGCAGCCGGGGGGAGGAGGGGGGATAGAAAGTTATGATTTATCTGCACAAAAATAGCAACTGAAAAAGAAAGAAAGAAATGGCCACTGACGTCCTGGGAGTAGATGCAGTGACACAGAGACTAAGATTGTCAAGGATTTCGTCTTACTTGCATCCACAATCAGTGCCCCATGGAAGCAGCTGTCAGGAAATCCAGCAGCGTGTGTCCCTGGGCAAATCTACTGCAAAAGAGCGCTTTAAAGGGTGACAAGACAAAGCTGTCTTTACAAAGGCTAAAGTGTATGTGCCCTAAACCACAGTATTTTCCCTTACCTCATATGCATGCAGAAGCTAGACAATGAAAAAGTAAAAAAAAATTAAAGCCAGACAATGAATTAAAATGAAGAATAGAAACATTTGAATGACAGTGTTGGTGAAAAATATGAAATGTAGTCCATGAAATACTAAATGTGGGAGTCCACCCCCCAAGTGGACATTAGGTGGCACATGGCTGTATGTCACAATTGAAAAGCTAAAACAGGGCTGAGCCCCGGTGGCGTAGTGGTTGTGCGCGGGACTGCGGCCCACTGGGATGGAGGTTCAATTCCGGCTCCCAGGAGCAAAGGCTGGGCCTCCTCCTCCCACTCCCTTTAGGCAGTGATGCCTAAAAAAAAAAAAAAAAAAAGCTAAAACAAAATAAGCTTATGTTAAAAATAAACAAATTCTCACTAAGGATTTGTACACCAGTTTATTGTGGACCTGTTCATGATACGCAGTCTTTACATGTCAGACCCGTCCTGAGACACTGGCATGCTCTCATTTCGAAACTTGTCCAATTCAGATCTGACTCTAAAGTGGCAAATTTCTTTGGTTTAAATTTTTGACTCCTTTTTTCCTTTTCTTCTTCTTTTTTTAAGTCTAAGACCGTTGACCCTCCTGCGCTCCCAAGAAACCTCCTTTCTAGGATTCGGTCTTTCTGGGTAGTTTTGTGGACCCTCAGCATCTAACCTCCCCACCCCATCACTGCCCTGGTGAGAGTAGGAAGCCCAGTCTTGCTCCTGGAGAGCTGCTGCTGGATTTGAACTGCCAACCCTGTGGGCTGCAGTCCCGCACACCACCACTGCGCCACCGGGGCTCAGCTGGGCCCTCGCCATGTTACACCCTTCGTTGTCCTCCCCTCCTCATTCGTTCTCTGCCGTGTCACTTGCACTGAGCCCACATTCCTCTCTATCTTCACCTCTCACACAGCTTGTCTTGTCGCTGACACTACAAATCGTAAACCCAGAAGCTACACAGAGTCCCTAGCAGGGAGTGACGGAGCCAAGTGATGCTATCCCTGGCACCTTGGGCTCCCCACCATCACCACACCTGCTGAGGGCACTTACATGATCTCTGTACATGCTGTCCCTTCCCCTGCCAAAGGGCGTGCCCCAGAGGGTGAGCTCTTGCAGGGCAATAGCCTTGAAATGGTGCCCAGCAGTCTGAAACAAAGTATGAGAAGGTCAACAAATGTCTGTTGAATGTTTTAACCAAAATCATAATTTTATGATGGGAGCCTCCCACAGGCCTCAGCAGGGTCAAGTGACCAGGGGTTCTGCCATTTAAATGCGTTGGCTGGATCCTGCTCGGTAGCAGAGGATAAGACTACAGTTTTGGTATAGTGAAACATATTTAAAGATTCTGATTTCCAATGGGAGATAACCATGTTAGGTGTGAGTGCATTAGTAGAATTTTCTAGAGAGAAATTGGTGAAGAAGAAGAAGAAAAAGAAGGAGAAGGAGGAAAAGGAAGAGAGAGGAGGAGGGAGAGGGGGCGGAGAAAGAGAAGCTAAAAGGAGTCATTAGAGATGTGCAGAGGTGACCACATGGGACAGCTCCAAGGTCACAGGGCACCCCACATTCAACGGGAAGTAACAGACTCTAGGTAGTACCAAGAGTCCCTAGAACGTGTTTTCTAACTGCTGAGTTTTTTTCTAAATGTATTTAGATATCTTGCAAGTATAAGTATTTCAAGATGCTAGTGTTACTGCTGGATTTTAAGTAGTGTATGTCTCTAAAAAAATTAAACACATTTATGAAAAATTATATCATTATATGTGAATAATTCGCAAAGAATCCTGAATAGCACAGTTAAAATTTAACAAACAGGGCTGAGCCCCGGTGGTGTAGTGGTTGTGCGCGGGACTGCGGCCCACTGGGACGGAGGTTCGATTCCAGCAGTGGAGCTGGGCCTCCTACTCCCACCACTGGAGAGCAGTGATGCCCACCCCCCAAAAAAAAATTTAACAAACAAAAATCTTTGTTGACACGGAGCTGACCTGAGCAGAACTGTAAGACAATCCCTGGAAGAAAGCAGTGTGCGTCCAGAGGGTACGTCGCTGTGACAGCCTTGTTTCCCCTCTAGGTTTACATGGATTCCTGCTGGTGTGCTACCTCTATCTTCATGAACCACAAGCGTCGAGAGGGACAGGAGGGAAAGTCTTGTCATTAACAGAACAGGAAGTAAGATCAGAACACAAAGCAAAACCTCTCTACTCCTAAAATAATATCAGAGGAAAATAAACTTACAAAAAAACCCAACGTGCTATATTTGGGGCAGATTGGGGATGTAGGCCTGTCTTAGTCTTGGGTGAAAGATGAGTTAAAACAACAACAACAAAAAAACAACAACAGAGCCCACCTGGAGGAAGCACATCAGCCTGTGTGATCATGAGGTGTCAATGGGAACAGGTGTCAACCATCAAAGACCCAGAACAAAAAAACACATCAATGGGAACAAGGGGGAGTGCAGAGTGGAGACCCAAAGCCCATCTGTAGACAATTGGACATCCCCTTACAGAAGGGTCACAAGGAAGAGACAAGTCAGTCAGGGTGCAGTACAGCACCAATGAAACATACACCTTTTCTCTAGTTCTTTAATTCTCCCACCCCCGCCTCCCCCAGATTCTACCTTACAAATCTGACTAGATCGGAGCATGTGCACTGCTACAGGTAAGAGCTGGAAACAGGGAATCCGGGACAGATCAACCCCTCAGGATGAATAATGAGAGTAGCCAATGAGTTCTGGAGGGGACAATGGGGGGGAGGGGAACTAATCACAATGAACTACATATAAGCCCCTCCCTGGGGAACGGGCAATAGAAAAGTGGGTGAAGGGAGACATCTGTCAGTGTAAGACATTAAAAAAGTAATAATTTTTAAATTATCAAGGGTTAATGAAGGAGGGAGGGTGGGGGAGGAAGGGAAAAATGAGGAGCTGATAACAAGGACTCAAGTAGGAAGAAAATCTTTTGAAAATGATGAAGGAAACAAATGTACAAATGTGTGTGACATAATGGGTGTATGTATGGATCATTGATTTAAAAAAAAAAAAAAGCAAAACAGGATGAGCCCCGGTGGTGTAAGTGGGTGAGTGCAGGACTGCGGCCCACAGGCTTGGTGGTTTAAATTCAGCGGCGGCTCTCAGGAGCAGTGCTGGGTAGCTCCTACGACCACCAGAGGGCTGTGATGCCCACAAAAACAAAAAACAAACAAAGCCAAATATACTGGAATTCTCTATCCCACACCTACAGTCACATGTATTTATGAACAGAATCACATTAGCTGGCTGACTCCAAATACTGCAAGATTAAATTTTCCTTTAAGTAGTGCCTATAGGCACCTGGAATAAACAAACTCAAACTGTCTCTGGAAAAATGCCATTAATCCCAGGCCCCAAGGATTTCCCATGCAGTTTCAAGTAACAGGATTGCAACAATCAAACAGGCCTCTCAAAGCGCAAGGAAACAAGTCTCCACAGGCAGAAGCAACCAACTGCAGACTCACCCTCACAGAGATTAGAGATTGTTTGGATCATGTATAAAGTAAAGCTTAACTAGACTTAATATATTGAAATAAACCCAAGAGGGAATTAAAAATACAATAAAGAAAAACTTGATTAATCAAAGCTAATCAGATGTATTTAGAGGAAAGCCATCAAATAAAACATTGATAAAGAGAAAAAAATTAACTACAAGCCACTGTATGGGATAAATTACCATATTTAGAAATAATTTATCAAAAGCTGAGTCTGCAGATGGGAAAAGGAAGCCAGTTTGCACACTGGGTAAGCTCCCCAAATATAATATCCCCAAATGAGTCCTTGGAACCCGCCTCTGCAGAAGCCATCGCCAAGACACGCCTGTGGGGCAGCGACACACAGTCATATACAGTCCCTGTGAAGCACGCTTGACTTGATGGCACCTCCCAATAAGGTGAAGAAATGACAGAAAACCAAGAAATGGAAGTTATCAAAGAGAGGTTAAACACAAACACACACACACACACACACACACACACACACACACACGAAACCATAAGAAGATCCAAATACAGCTAATCAGAATCTCCATGAGAGATCATAGACTAGGAAAGGAAAGGGGCTGAGCCCCGGTGGCGTAGTGGTTGTGCACGGGACTGTGGCCCACTGGGATGGAGGTTCAATTCCAGCTCCACGGAGCAAAGGCTGGGCCTCCTACTCCCACCATCTGAGGGCAGTGATGCCCCCCCAAACAAAAAAACAAAACAAAACAAAACAAGAGAGGAAAAAAGTGTAAAAAGATAATGATGGGCTGAGCCCTGGTGGTGTAGTGGTTGTGCGCAGGACTACGGCCCACTGGGTTGGAGGTTCAAATCCAGCTCTCCAGGGGCAAGGCTGGGTCTCCTACTCCCACCACCAGAGGGCAGGGATGCCCCAAAAAACAACAACAAAAAAGATTATGATAAGAATATTCCAAGGGGGCTGAGCCCCGGTGGCGTAGTGGTTGTGGGCGGGACTGCGGCCCACTGGGATGAAGGTTCCATTCCGGTTCCCAGGAGCAAAGGCTGGGCCTCCTACTCCCACCACCTGAGGGTAGTGATGCCCAAAAAACAAAAAACAAAACAAAAAAAAAGAATATTCCAAGATTGATGAAAGATGCTCAAGAATCAATTCTCATAATCACAAATCCAAATCAATCTAAGTAGAATAAATATAAAAAATCCTTGATAAGCTGAGCCCCGGTGGCGTAGTGGTTGAGTGTGGTACTGCGGCCCAATGACTTGGCGGTTCAAATCCAGAAGGACCTCTCCAGGAGCAAGGCTGGGCCTCCCACTCCCATCAGAAGGCAGTGATGCCCTCTGCAAAAAAGAAATTCTTGATAATAAAACTTTAAAACACAAACACAAAGCGAAAGCGAGAGAGAAGATTTAAAAAGAGACCACGAAGAAGACAACTTCCCTTCCAGGAGATGATTTGATCCAGCTGACATCTCAACAGCAACGAGAGAAATCAGAAGTTACTGAGATTCTTAAAAAAGGCTGAGAGAAAATAACTATATATTATGAACTTTATATCAAGAGAAACTTTAAGAGCAGGTATGCAAAAAAGTATATTTTTGGACTAAAATGAAAATAATTTTCCATTACATAACATGATTCAGATAAAAGGAAAATTATTCCAGAATGAAGGCCAGGGATTCAAGAAAAACAGCTGAGCAAATAAGATGTTAAATATGTGGGTACATTTAAGCAAATATTGTCAGGCTTGGATAGTCATATCAAATTTGTGGGGTTAAAAGTCAAGATAAAATTTGTGTTGTGCTGGGCTGAGCCCCGGTGGCGTAGTGGTTGTGCGCAGGACTGCGGCCCACTGGGACGGAGGTTCAATTCCAGCAGTGGAGCTGGGCCTCCTACTCCCACCACCGGAGAGCAGTGATGCCCACAAAAAAAAAAAAATTGTGTTGTGGCGTAGTAGTTGTGTGCAGGACTGCAGCCCACAGGGTTGACGGTCCAAATCCAGCAGCAGTTCTCCAGGAGCAAGGCTGGGCCTCCTACTCCCACCAGGGCAGTGATGCCCCCCAAAAATAATAATTATAATAATAAAATAATAATTTAAAAAACTAAGATGCTGGATACAGTTGCATATAAATAGAGGGGGAAAGGTTGTATGTTTGTTGGGTGTTATTTTCTCTAACAGTTTTATTGACACATAATTCACATAGCATACAATTCAATAGTTCAGTCACACCCAGAAGAATAAAACAATCTTCACCACAATCAGTTTGGGGTTTTTTTTAAGGGGGGGGGGGGTGCAGTGGGAATCATGTTTTCTTCATTCTTGTACTCATTGCTATGAGGTTCCCATTTCCCTTAACTCCCCTGCCACACAACCTTCATCCGCCCCCCCTCCCCAAAGAACCATTAATCCAGTTGCTGTCTTTATAAGTTTATCTATCCTGGCTTTCATATACAGAAAAACAATACCAAAAAAACCTAGCAAGAATTACAAAGTAAAACAGATAAAAACCTCAATCAAAAAGACATCACAGGCTGAGCCCCGGTGGTGTAGTGGTTGTGCGCGGGACTGCGGCCCACTGGGATGGAGGTTCAATTCCAGCTGCATGGAGCAAAGGCTGGACCTCCTACTCCCACCACCTGAGGGCAGTGATGCCCTCCAAAAAAAAGGCATCACAAAATATTAAGAATTGGAACTAATTTAAATGGTTCATAAGGAAGATCTCATGATAGAATTCTAAAATTTAACCTAACCACATCTTTCCGACGCATCAATCCACTTTCTGATGCGTCCCACATGCTAATAAGGCTGTTCACATCTTGGGTCCATGGTCCAAGGAGATTCCCCAGGGGGTTAATTCACATGTGTTTCCACTTTGCTTTTTCTTTTCTTTTTAACTAAAATAGTTTTAAACTGGGCCTAAAGGGGGTTCAAATTATATTACATTTGTGGGCTGAGCCCCAGTGGCGTAAGTGGTTGAGTGTGGAACTGCAGCCCGCGGGCTTGGCGGTTCAAATCCAGCGGCGGCTGGGTAGCACCCACAACCACCAGAGGCAGTGATGCCCACAAAAAAAAAAAATTATATTACATTTGACCTAACTACATCTGCCATAATCGACTCTATAACGCTCTCTGTCTGATAACAGGGCTGTTTATATCCCTTAACTATGATCGGAGGGGATTTACCAGAGGTTTAATCCATGTGTGATCCTTGAAAATGAATTTTGGACTTCCACTGTCAGCCACAGACTCCTACAAACCAAATGCTCACAATTTGTTTCCTGATGCCATTCCCTCCTTGAGATTTGCATTGTCTTATTTACAATCCTTGGAACACACAGGATGGTGTGTTTCTTCCATATGGACTTAGCTGATGTCTCATTTAGATGGTTGCTTGTTTGAAAGCAAGTCCTTAAGACCCCAGACTCTATTCTTCCTGATAGCCTGGTACCATCTAGTTTTTCATCGCACTTTGCAATAGCACCCAGATCTTCAGTGATCTCTTCATGAGGTCATGAGCATCGAGCAGAACCATGTCATAAGAATTAATTGTTCTTCAATTGCCACTATAATTAAGTGCAAGATCAGTACTAAAATATTTAAGGTTCTCTTGCTATTCTTAAGGAGGATAAAGACACTGATTAAATTTAGTATTCATTAAATTAGATATGCATATTCAAATTAATAGGGTAGCAAGCAACTGTTTAGAAAAAAGTAAACACTTTCAAAATTAGTAGTAAGAAAAACATGGCATATTTATTTATTTTTTAAATCATCTTATTGGGATCTCATACATTGCTTTGCATGATACATAAGTACATATACTGTGCCAAGAACCTTCACATGCCTACTGCCATCATCACTCTCCAAATATCCGCTTTCCCACTTGAGCCCTTGATATCAGCTTCCCATCCTTTCTCCTCTGTCCCTGTTCTCCCTCCCCCACCAACCCTCACTACTTTATAAATTACTATTGTTCTATCATATCTTACACTGCCCGCTGTCTTCCCTCACCCACTCCTCCGATGTCTGTCCTCCAGATAGGAGTTTATGTGTAGGTCCTGGAAAGTGGCTCCCTCTCTCCACCCCACTGCCCCTTCACCCATCCAGTAACTCCACTCTCACTACTGGCCCCAAGGGGTTCATCTGTCCTGGGTTCCCCATCTTTCCATTTCCATCTCTCCCAGTGTGCCTCCTGCAGTCCAGCTGGATTTGTAAGGTAGAGTTGGGACCATGATAGTTGGGGGAGGAAGTCTTCAGGAAGTAGAGGAAAGTTGTATGCTTCATCGCCACCTCACTGCACCTTGACCAGCCTGTCTCCTCCCCACGACTCCCCTGTAAGGGAGTGTTCAATTGCCCACAAGTGGGCCTTGGGTCCCCACCCTGCTCTCCCTCTCATTTGTGATGTGATTCTTGTTCTTTGATGCTTGATACCTGCTCCCTTCGACCCCTCTTGATCACACAGGCTGGTGTGCTTCTTCCAAGTGGGCTTTGCTGCTTCTGCTAGATGGCCACTTGTTCACCTTCAAGCCTTTAAGAAATGCATGGCATATTTTTGTTTTGTTTTGTTTTTGTTTGGGGGCATCACTGCCCTCTGGTGGTCGTGGGAGTTACCCAGCACTGCTCCTGAAAGCCGCCGCTGGATTTGAATCACCAAACCCGCAGGCAGCAGTCCCGCACTCAACCACTTACGCCACCGGTGCTCAGCCCTGCATGGCATATTTAAAAACTATCATTTAATCAAAAAGAAGCAAAAAATTAAAAGGAAGGCAAAAAAGAGAAGCAATGAAAGAAAGAAACTAGGGAAAGTAGAACCAAAAAAAAGTATGAAATAAGATGGTAGGACTGAGCCCCGGTGGTGTAAGTGGTTGAGTGTGGAACTGCAGCCTGCTGGCTTGGCGGTTCAAATCCAGCGGCGGCTCTCAGGAGCAGCACTGGGTAGCGCCCACGACCACCCGAGGCAGTGATGCCCACCCCCCCCCCACACACACACACACATACAAAAAAAGAAATAAGATGGTAGAGGCTGAGCTCCGGTGGCATAGTGGTTGACTGCGGCCCAATGACTTGGAGGTTCAAATCCAGCAGCAGCTCTCCAGGAGCAAGGCTGGGCGTCCCACTCCACCTGAGGACAGTGATGCACCCCCCAAAGTAAATAAAAATAAGATGGTAGAGGTGAGTCATGTATCAGTAATCATCATCAGTAAAGATGATAACCTCTGATTATTTAAAAAAAGAGAGGGAATAAATAAATAAAACCCATTTAAAGATAATACAACAAAATAAGAAATTACAGAAAGTGAAAAGAAAAAGCATTTTACATACATATGTGTGTAAGGCAAAAATAGACGACAGAATCTTGGTATCTTTATACTAAGAATCATACAAAATAGAATTTAAGTTTTTTAAAAAACTTTCCTAGAAACAAAGAGATTTGATTCACCAGGAATGTATTATAATTATAAATATATTAGAGAATAAATTCAGTGCCTATTGAATTCCAAACCTACTACGTTCAAATAAATTTAGTATCTAAATAAGAATAGAGCTATCATAAAAAATGGGTAATTCTATTTTTTGGGGGGGGGCATCACTGCCCTCTGGTGGTGGAAGTAGGAGGCCCAGCCCCACTGCTGGAATTGAACCTCCGTCCCAGTGGGCCGCAGTCCCGCGCACAACCACTACACCACCAGGGCTCAGCCCGGTAATTCTATTATTATGTTGGAATATTGTAACAATTCCCCAAAAACCATTGATAGACAAGTAATGATACAGAAAAGCAAATAG
>PVJH01046286.1:0-11929 GCA_004026705.1 Nesogale talazaci | reverse complement strand
GTTGATGCTGTGGGATAAGATATGTGAAAAATATTTACATTTTAGTGGATAACTGGATGAAAACGGCCTATTATCAATATGAGAATAAAGCTTAGGCAACAGATCAGACCAGACAGAGGTAGGTCACGGTTTAAATCTTTCCAGGAGCATGACTGCTTACCTTGTGGATAGCAGCCCAGTGCATAAGCCCTTATATCACCTGGGCTGAAAGATACCCATTAACAATGGGATCTCAAAAAGTAATGGTGTTCATGTTTTTTAACATAATCAGCCCAAAGTGATTTCCATATACTGCTTATTCTGAACAACTGCCTTGTGAGGCTGCTATCTCTTATGATTGGTAAGAAATCACAGAAAGGGCAGTTTAATCAATAGACTAAAAATTACGAACAGAAGATGCATTGTTATGTGTGACATCTTTATATGACAGATTAGAACTACCCCATAAGTTTTCCCAAGCTGTTAGCTTTAGGAGAACAGATTCCCAGGTCTTTTCTTCTGCAGAGCCACAGTGAGTATGATTCTGAAAGCTTGACTGACAATACGTTCTTCAGAACTTTACCTGCTATCAAAAAATAATCAGCAACATTGCTTTTAAGCATTCTATTTAGGATGATAAACTATATGTGTGGAGAAGTAAATTTTCTTGCAAAGAGTTTTCTATCAATGACTTTGCAACTCATGAATTCCAGGTAACTCATGGAATTCTTTCCACACATGTAACTCATTCAAAAAAGGTGGGTGATACACTAATAAAAAAGATTGGTCATTTTTACCATTCCAAGGCAGCTACCAGTACAGTGCATGCAATATATATGCCTGAAGTAGCAGATGCATAAGAGGCACCAGAGGTCACAACACTGAGACCATGGGACAGAACAGAGAAACTACACCAAGATCCTGAGACAGAGTACAGGAACAGTGTGAAGGCCATGAGGAGTCACATTGATATTGAGCACCAAAGTTGTGGTGAGCTTTCTGACCCATGGAGGCACAAGCCAAGGAGCCACTTAGCCAAGAAGCTGAGGACCATGCTGTACAGTAGGTAGGAGTGTAAAGAGATGGAGCAAACAAAAGAATTATATCCCTACTCTTTCTTTTATTTGTTAGTATCTTAAAGGTCCATAATCAATAGTATTCCCTATGTATTCTGTATGACCTGGACGGGGCTGAGGGAACATCCCCTGTGTACACCCCCATCCATCACCCATTCCTGTTGCAGGGCTGCATACAGCAGCAATTCCAGTGAATTCCAGCCCTCAACACAGCTGTAGGAACCACTGCCTGGCCTCTGTTTTGATCTTGCCTTCCAGGGTCATTCCAGTCAGTATCTGTGGGACCCTACACCAAGGGACACACCACCCTAGAGCTCCTCCAGCTCCACAGTCAGGCAATTATGCCTCAGGTATCTTCTTGCTCACCACTCTTTTTGTTCTCTCTTGATTCTCTCTGCCCTTCTGTCTTTCCCGCCACAGTTGGTCTCAACAGGTCCAGTTTTGGTTCTTTCTTTCTTTCTTTCTTTCTTTCTTTCTTTCTTTCTTTCTTTCTTTCTTTCTTTCTTTCTTCCTTCCTTCCTTTCCTCTTCTATTCCTGTCTTTTCTCCCATGTGCCACTGCTGGCTTCGAGGGTACTACCCTCCATGTAAGGCAACTCAATCCAAATAGCCAGGGTAACTCCGCCAATGCTCACTGCAACACAGTTCACAATTTCAAGGAGTTGAAAATGACCCAAATTCCCGTTAACAGACAAATGGGTCAAAAAACTGTGGTACATACGTACAATAGAGAATGATGCTTCTCTAAAACGCAGTGATGAACAGATGAAGCATATTGTCACATGGGAAGAACCAGAGGGAATCATGCTAAGTAAAGTAAATCAAATATAAAAAGATAACTACAGCATGAGTCCACAGAGGCAAGCTTAAAAAAAAAACAAACAAAAACTGAAGCATAGGGGGAAAACTGCTATATACATACATTCCTGGGGTAAGGACCGTTACTATGGCAACGGCCAAAGCCAATCCAGGTATACATACAGCAGCCAAAGTCGCCAACTAAATAAGAGAGGAAAAGAAAGAGAAAACAAAAGCAAACGAACATGGGTAGTGGGGATGGTGGACACTGATCCAGCCAAGGTGGGAGTAGGGTGGGGGCCGGGTGAGTGTTGTGTATATCTCCACAGAAGAAGGAGAAAGAGACCAGGCTTCAACCTGATGCCCCCAGATGTGAGTACAACATGCCAGCATGTACCAGGGAACCAATAGAAAGGTCTGCTGGGCCTGCCCCAATCCAGACTATGTGGACATACCCCACTCCTCAGAAGAATGCACTTTGGAGGACAGCACTGGGGTCACAGCTGGGGGGAGGACGGAGTCTGTTTAAAGTATACAAGAGAAACACAAAGGGATGGAGAGGGAGGAGACGACCTCCTGGCCCAGCAAGCCCCAAGGACAATGTTCCTGCTCAGAGCAGACAGTGCACGAGAAGGACAGTAAGGCTGGCCCCACATCAGAACACGTCAACCAATACTGAATCTTGATGCTGTGGGGGACAGCACTGGAGACAGTGCCAGAATAGTGCATGGTCTGATCCCATCACATTGGAGGTATGCACTGAAGGCATACAGCAGAGCAGCAGGGGTAGCAGCGTCATGCAACTCCTGAGGAATACCAAAAACAGAACTGGGAGAGAGAGTATGGCACTCAATCAGATTCAACTGAAAAACATACAGAAAGGCCAACAAACAGCTCTTGAACTATTTATAGGCTTTTCCATTTGTCAGCAGCCTTCTTTTTGTTCTTGTTATTTTATTCTTGTTTTCTGCTGTTGTTGTTTTGTTGGTTTTGACTCCCTCTGTGTTTTGTCTTTGCCCATTTTTTGCGCTCATTAATATGTCTACATGTCTACCTAGATAAGATAGGAAGGATGAACAATTCAGAGATGAAAAAAATGGGACCAATGATTCCAGGGTGATACGGGAGAAGGGGGTGGGGGGGAGCAACCAACTAGGGACAAGAGAACAAAAAGTGAACTAAAAATCAATGGAAGTAAGGTCTTAGGATGAGTAGTGGGGCTCAATCAAGGGCAATATCACAGCACAGAATTAAATAAAGGCTGAGCATGGTAGCGCAAAAAGAGGGAAGTAAAAAGAGAATGGAGGAAAGAACCAGGAGGCAAAGGACATTTATAGAGACCCAACTACAGGTATGTACATGTGTGGGTGTATGCATGCAAATATATATATACATGTATATATATATATGGAATGGAATTAAGTTCTCATACCTATATGTTAAGAATTAAGGTTGCAGATGGACATTAGGCTTCAACTCAAGTACTCCCTTAACACAAGAACACTCTGTTCTAAAAATCCAGCATTCTGTGATGCTCACCTTCCCAACACGATCACAGAAAATAAAATGGGTGCCTAAGCAAATGTGGTGAAGAAAGCTGATGGGGTCTATCTATCAAAAGATATAGCATCTGGGCTCTTGAAAGCTTGTAGATAAGCAAGTAGTCATCTTGCTGATAAGCAACAAAGCCCACATGGAAGAAGCACATCAACCTGTGTGATCGTGATGTGTTGATGGGAACAGGTATCAGGGATCTACGACCCAGAATAAAACTAAACTCAAGGTGAATTGGGTGGGTGTGCAGAGGACATGAAGTGGAGACCCTATGCCCATCTGTAGACAATTGGACATCCCCTCACAGAGGGAACATAGGGAAGAGATGAGCCAGTCAGGGTGCAGTAAGGGACTGAAGAAACAACTTTCCTCTAGTTCTTTGGTGCTTTCTTCATCCCACTATCATGATCTCAATTCTATCTTACAAATTGGATTAGACCAGAGCATGCACACTGCTACAGATAAGAGCTCACCACACAAAGTTCCAGGAAAAATAAAACCTTGGAGCCAAAAAGGATACTAGAGATACCAGTAGAATTAGTGGATGGTGGGGAGAAATGGGGAATCAATCACAAAGATCAACTAGAACCCTCCCCAGGGGGCCTAATAACAGAAAAGTGAGGGGTGACAGAGGATGATGTAAGATTTGGAAAAAATAATCAAAAATAACTTTTTAAGGGTTAATGAGGGTGGAAGAGCAGGTAGGTGAGCAAGAAGAAATGGGGAGTTAACATCAGGGGCTCAAGTGGGAAGAGAATTCATTGAAAATGATAATGGAAGCATCTGTGCAAAATGTGCTTGATACATTGGAGGAATATATGAATTGTTACAAGAGATGTAAGGGTCCCTAATAAAAATATTTTTTTAAAAAGGAAGAGAAAATAGCTTTGAATTATTTTATTAGTAAATAAAACCCAAAAATCTTACTTTTACCGAAATAAAACAAAATAAATAAAAAGATAAATCTTATTCTGGGAAAGTCACCCTTCAATGTCAGCAACTCTACTAATGCAGGCTACTGAATTCAATTATTAAAATAGGAAATACATATGTGATCAACAGGTGGTAACTGTCTAATCTGATTTGTAAGGTAGAATTGAGGTCATGATAGTGAGAGAAGGAAGCACCAAAGAACTTGAAGAAAGTTGTGTGCTTCATTGGTGCTATTTTGTACACTGAGTGGCTCATCTCCTTCATAAGAACCCTCTGTGAGGTAATGTCCTGAGGTAATGAGGTAATTGACTACAGATAGCCATTGAGTTTTTGATAGATAGCTAGGGCAGCAAAGAGTTCAAAAACGATGGCATACTACACATGCTTACAGATCCAGGTTTCCAGCCAGCAATGCTACAATAGGATTGGTTCATCTGGGCCAGGTGTACGCAATTCAGCCAATGGGGTCGACTAGAGTCGTAAACCACACCTTCCCATGGGAGAATTAAAAACTGCTAAGTTTGTGGTTCGAAAGACCTCTTTTCCCAGCGGCTGCCCTACAATGTAGGACACCAGAGTGCGGCCCAGAGCCGACCGCATCTCTCTCTCAAGCAACTTTCCTAGCTGGCAAATGAGGGTGAGGAATTTCCTAGGTGTCAATGTAAACCTGAAGCTTCTTTTAATTTTCGTAAAACTTGTTTGTATCACAAACCAGGTTTTAGCTTAAATTCGTTTTTGGGTGAAGTCAAGGACCGAAGTACTTTTCTAATTTCCAAGATATCTAACATTTTTCACTCCGTGCTTACCCCCACCCCCAAATGACCTTGGGGATGGTTTTGTTCTGGGTCTTAGATACCTGATACCTGATCCCATTGACACCTTATGATCACAGAGGCTGGTGTCCTAACAAACACTTAAATGCAACAGAAACATAGATTAAATAAATTGAATAAAGTGTCCTTCGCTATATCTAAGAATATTTTGAAATTTACTATAGAGAAATGTTGGTATTTTCATTTAGGGGACAAAGAATTGTTACCTTATTGAATGAGATTGATATAAGTATATATACATACATCTGAAATAAAGTAAAGTTGAAACTGCATCATATCATGCAGATATGAATTCCAGATGTATTAAATATATCTAACATATAATAAGAGTTTAGCAAAGTAGACTTTTTAACAAAGAAATTAAAGCCAAAAGTGTGAAAGAAAAGATGTATACATTTATTACAAAGGGATTTATTAAAAAGTTTGTATCCCCAAAGATAAGCTTGAACATTATAGGTAGACATTTAAATTACTATAGTCTTCCTTGGAAATAATTATGTAATCAAAATCAGGTTTCATAAAAAAACCAACTCTTTTTATGAATTTTTATCCAATAAAGTATATCATGAAGACCTTAAAATATGCTAGAGAATTCTCATAGCTACTACTGAGACAAGAATTTTAGAAATACATATAATTTCATTATATTCTGTAAAATAAACACTGGCGACAAAATACACATCCACATTTACAAATGATCTGAAGAAGAGGACAAAAGAATCTCATGTAAGTACTTCAAGATTGTTTACATACTTACAAAATCTTTTTATCCATGTAAAAGTGATCATAGAGTTATTCAAATCTGAGTGACTCCTAAAATAATGGGCAACCAGCTAGTATTACAAATAAAAACTTAAACTAAATAAAGTAAATACTACGTCTATGTCTAATCATCATGATAGGCTCTCTCTGCCAATAAGTTAATGCTGACCTTATAAAAACATGGTAGAATTGTCTGTGTGTTTTTTGAGACTATAATTCTTCACAGGAATAAAAATCCCTATCTTTCTCACAAGGAGTGGTTGGTACATTTGAACTGCTGATCTTGTGGTTAGCAGCACAACTCATAACCACTACACTACCAGAGTTCCCTCTAATGTATCAATAAATAATATTACAATAATGAAATGTTCTCCATAGAACCTTAATAAATTGATATGTGCTTTAACTATTGAGCACATTTGTATATATTGGCGTTAGAAACAATATAAAACACATTTTATGGCAATAATTTATATATGAAGGATAAATATGCAATATAAAAATTGTTAGAATAAGCAGCCTATAACACTATCACAAAGTTCACAGGTGCAATTATACATCTGTAATATATAAAGATTATAGTAAAGTCTTAGAAGATAGGAGAAGTAAGAGAGAAGATAAAACAAAGAAGTCAGATACATTTCATGGTAGCATGCTCACCTCTGAGATAGCCATGATCTTAACAGCCAGATCTGCATAGAGAGAGGGAGGAGCAGAGGGGAGAATATATTTCTAACCAAGGCTTATTTGGGGCATGCAAGCCTCTCTGATTACAGGTAACCACAGATGCCACAGGAAGAGGTTGTAGCATAGGCAATACAGTAATGGGAGGTGGACAATCTTGGGGTGTATCTGCAATAGGAAGAGGAGCGACTAGGGGTGCACATGTGACAAGATGGGTGAACCCTATATTCAAGATGGCAGACTAAGCTTGCTACTCCTTGAGTTAGCTTGATCTATTCTGAGCTCTCCTTCCCAAAAGCAACCGGTATGGTATCCTTATCAGCAGGGAGTGGGCCCCACCATTAGTGGGACAGACAATAGTGTCGGATTGCTCTCTGTGGCGGACTGCCCTAGGGAGAATACCTCTAAGCAGCTGAATTCACAGTGTGCTGGCAAACAGTGTAACAACCTAGGGAGAAATCTTTCTGTATCCCACAAAAAATAAAAATGTCAGTATGCTGTTATTCGATTTTCTTATTTTTCCTATACATTTTGTCAACTGCTAAATGTTACAATGCATTTAAGGAAATTATATATACAAGTATACACACACACAAGCAAATAATTAATTTTATTTATTTTTATAACTCAAGATAAGAGTAATTATACAGCAGTTTGGTGCTAGGATATTTACAAATCATAAGGAGTTAACAAGGGGAGTGTTGTTATATACCAAAATGCTTTCCTATCTGACTCTTGGAATTAGGACCTCAGCAAGAATTGAATTATAATATTGGCACTAAAGTGAGAAGGGACTCCACAGATCAACATGCTATAAAAAAATCACGCTTATCTCTTCCATCAAATAGGAAACACTAAACTAAGCATGATGTTGGCCACATTGACCAAAACAGGTTTAAAAATTGAGTCTTCTCCTGTAGTAGGAAGGAAAAAATATATAAAGCAATGAATATTATCGAAACTAAGGACGTGCTGCTGTATATATAATATATATTCCTATATTAAATTTAATATTTATGGCTGTGCTCCGGTGGCGTAAGTGGTTGAGTGCAGGTCTGCAGCCCGTGGGCTTGGCGGTTCAAATCCAACGGCGGCTCTCAGGAGCGGCACTGCGTGCGTAGTGCCCACGACCACCAGAGGGCAGTGATGCCCCTCCAAAAAAATTAATATTTATTATTCTATCAGATACATGAATAAAATAATATTAAAAGACTAATTTGTCCATAGTTATAGGGTTAATTAGTGAATAACCAGAATCTAAATGATTCTGTTTCATTTAAACCTGTTTTCTTCCATTTCACCATGCTATATTAATATAGATATAACCAATCAACAATATGAACAAAAACATGTTCAATTTTCTAGAAAGAATGTTCAAAGAATCAAGTCACCTTCTCTTTTCAGATATCAAGAACTCACAAATCACTTGGTAACAAGCTTTCTTTCTTGGTTCTCTTGAACATAATAGAAACCTAATTATGTTGTATGACTATCTTTATGAGAGATTACTTTGATTTTAAATTTAATATTCATTCTTTTCAACTAAGATATTGTGAAGAAACTATGAGAGTTCCCCTTGCTTAAGATTTTATCAACCACCACTTAGCAATTCTTTTGACTAAAGCACTAAAGGGGGTTGTTTTGGTTTTATTATTTGCATATCTTCTATAGGGAAAGGATAAAATTATGCATCCATCAATATATTATCAGATATTACTAACTAATGAGAGTTACCTCATTTTGGGGAAAGATGAAGTTAAAGCTGGTTGCCAAGGAAAGCAGAAATCTAAAGAATTAGTGATCAGGAAAAGAAAATGGTTATTTTACTTATAGAAAATAAATTTAAAGGTTACAAATGAATTCTTAAAATAAATGTAGCAAGGGCTGAGTCCCAGTGGCATAGTGGTTGAGTGCGGGACTGTGGCCCACTGGCTTGGTGGTTCAAATCCAGCAACAGCAAGGCTGGGTAGCTCCCACAACCACCAGAGGGTAGGGATGCCCCCCCCACCCACCCCCAAAAATAAACATAGCATATCCCATGCTTTTTCTTGGACAACTGTAAATCCTCTCCCTCTACTTCCTACCATCAGATAATTTTACAGGCATTCTGTATTACTTATGGAAGGAAGCTTTCTAAAATGAGAATGACATTCTGCCAGAGATGTCCTACAGGACAGGAAAAGCATCTTCTTCTCTCCTAAGTGAAAAAGTATTCATCTTATGCTGAAAGGAAGGCACATATTAAGTAGTGTACCCTTTTATTAATGAGGAAAATACCAACAATGTGAAAGTAAAGCAAAAGTGAGTAAAATCATAACATGAAATGAGCAAGATGAATAATTAAATACTAATATTGAGCAAGAAAAGTACATTTTATAAGTAATATTTTCTTCATTGCAAATTATCTCATTTTGAGTTTTTATATTTAATTAATTTCCCTTGGATTAGTGAGTTACCTATTGTCCCATTAAGCCATGAAAATCTCATCTTATGTCATACTTTTAATGGCATTGCCCAATAAGGCTTTTCTCTAGGCAAAAACATTTTTTATAGGGATCCTAGAGCCAATGCCATATCCTGAATAAAGATGATCACGTGCCAAAAGGCAACAGTATTTGCACTTGGGTCAATTTTTTATTTGCTAGGACCTTGAACTACTGCTTGACTATCAGTTGGTCACACTGTGGTCAGTTGCTATGATGCTGGAAGCCATGTCAGTGGTATTTCAAATGTCAGCAGGGTCACTCAAAGTGAACAGGTTTCAGCAGAGGTTCTAGGCTAAGAACAGATGATAACAAAGGAGTAGGCCATCCACTTCTGTGGAATTAATGCTGGTAAACCTTATGATAGCAGTGAAACATTGCCAGATCCTGAAAATACTACGAGCAGCAGCAGGAGTCTCTTACAGTGAACTACTCAGGTTGGAAAGGATGAAAATATGATGGATGAAAATATGATGGAAGAGGAATTGGCCTCTCACATTAGTAATGATATGACTGGAGTAAAGTCTTCAGGAAAAAGCCTCCAGGACCTTCATTTTCTGATGAAAAATGAGAAGAAAATGTTGTGACATATATTGATCACTACAACATATCTGAAAATTTGTGTACCAAACACTAAAACTAATGATGCAGAAATTGAAGAAGTTTACCAATGTGTTCAGTTTGATTTTAATAAAACATAAAACCTGCAATCAAGGTGCATTGATAAGTACTGGTGACTGGAATACAAAAGTTGGAAACAAAGAAGAAGAAGATATATTTAGAAAATATGGCCTGGGTGCTAGAAAGGTAGATGGATATCACATGATGGACTTCTGCAAGTGCAACAACTTTAATGCAAATAATTTGTCAACAACAAAACAAGAGACTAAACACTTGATTTTTCGAGATAAAATACACAGAAATCAATTTGACTACTATGGTGAGAAAAATAACGGAAAAGCCCAAGATCAGCAGCAAAAACCAAGCCAAGGTCCTCTTGTGGAATAGTTTACAAATTGCTTACACATAAGTTCGGGTTGAAACTGAAGAAAATTAAAACAAGCCCACAAAAACCACAATCTTGAATCTATCCCACCTGAATTTTGAAAATACCTGAAGAACAGATTTAAGGCATTAAGTATTAATAACAGAAAACTTTGTGGTAGCTGGGCTTATTGTTCCAATGAGCCTTCTATAGCAACATGTGGTTAGAGTTTAATCAGGCCACAGATGATGGGAAAGTGATTGAGATAAATGCTTTTTGAGGTCAGCACCCCTCTCTCTAGTGATTGGAGCAGTGTGCTGCTGCTTACGCTACTCTTTTGTCTCAGCCATGGACTGCACTACCTGTGTGCTGAGCCATCCTGTGTATTGCGTCAACTTACCATGCAAACATAGAGCTTGAGGTAACATCAGAACCTACTTTTCGACACTCTGCTACTGCTCTGCCCTGTTATCTACTACCTTCAGGCCAAATCTGCTTGTTTTGTCTGAGGGAAGATTTCCCTGTCTTCTTCCTTGACCTTAGACAAGCAGCTGAAGTGAGTTGAAGGACCATCGTGCGTTATCTGTTCCATGACAGTGAGTAGAAAGAAGCCCCCTGTATTGCTGTGTGGGCTTATTATCTGCTATTTTCCTTCTCAATATATAAACATATATATGTATATATTCATAAGTGTCCTCATTTTGTTTCTCTAGGGAACCCTGCCTAACACAAATCTGATGAGTGGTCACATGACATCAAGAGTATCACACATGAAGAAAGCAAGAGGTAATTAAAAATGAAAATTAAAGATAAAGAAAAGATAAAAATGTGTCAGAAGAAACTCTGCTGCATTAGATTTCTTTAAAGCGTTGAAGGGTAAGGATGTCACTTTGAGAAATAGGGTGTGCCTAACTCAAGCCAGTGAATAAGGAAGAGCAAAGACAACTCAGTGCATCTGAAGAGCCCTGCTGATAAAGGATATTGAGAGTATCCTGGATTGTCAAAAGAACAAACAAATTTCTCTTGGAAAAAATCCTACTAGAATGCTCCTCAGAAACAAGAATTTCAAGACATTGTTTCCCATCTTTTCAATTCTGTCATTAGGAGAGACTAGTGCCTGAAAAAGGACACCAGGTTTGGTAAAATAGAGGATGAGCAGAAAAGAGGAAGACCAAGGGCAAGACAGATTGTCACAGCAGTTGTAACAATGGGGCCAAAGCTAAGAACAATTGTGAAGATGGAGCAAGCGGGGTCATGAGTCAGAACCAACTGGAAGTCACCCAACAGCAAGCTATACTAAAGCACTACAGAATACTCTAGGGCTTGCTGAACTGAATCACTCTTATCAATCTTCAATGGTAACTTACAAATTTTCATTAGCTCTCACCTGGACCCACTGCAATACACTCCAAACCAAACTCTTAGCTTTCAATCTTATGACCTAAGGTAGTTTCAACAATAGTCATGTAAATTATTTTTCCAACATAAGTCAGAGGAAGTTTCTTCCAAGGTCCTTGGTGCCACTCGACTTTAGTTTCCTTCTACTCTGCCTTGCTTTTAGCACAAACACACGTGCATCCTTGACTTTTGTCCACACTGACTCTTTCTAGCGTGTTGGTCTTTCTCCTAATTATGATTCCCTTCCTCATCGTCTTCATGTCTCTGTTCAAATATCACATTAGAGAGAATATTCCTGACCCACCTCCTTCATATATAAATGTCTTCACATGGTTCTCTGCTGAAACTTAACTCAAGTATGATGATTGAAGATTTATTTTAAGGAAAATAGAGAACTATGAAAATGTTAAGAATTTTTTAATAAAAGCACAACTAGTTACCTTTT
>PVJH01046285.1:0-11834 GCA_004026705.1 Nesogale talazaci | reverse complement strand
AATATTCTGTGGGGTGTTTTAAAGATGTATTTTCTGGATATCAGAAAACATTATTTTACTTTATTTCAACATAGCTAATAGGTTTAGATATTGTAATTTTTGAATTAGAAATTTGTATTGGTAGACATAGCTGAGTTGTAAATAAACATAACCAGAGAAATGTCTGAAGTTTGAGCTATGATATAATTAAATATATTGGCATTAGTTAGCTTTACTATTAGTCTTCAAAGGAACAGTTTGTGCCTTAGTAGCTGAGTATTGCTATTTTTTGGGGGGGCATCACTGCCCTCTGGTGGTGGGAGTAGGAGGCCCAGTCTTTGCTCCTGTGGAGCTGGAATTGAACCTCCATCCCGGTGGGCCGCAGTCCCGCGCACAACCACTACATCACCAGGGCTCAGCCCTGAGTATTGCTATTTATTAAATATACTATCTGAGATTTTGCAGAATTTCATTGCACCTGTGGCATCATGGGATTTGTTTTCCTGCTACCAAAGACCACAGGTTCATGGTTTCGTGAGTTATGTCAAAATTGGCTGAATATTGTTGTCAATGATTCTGCACTACCCCTTAGTTTGCTGTTCAGTATTCTGATTTTCATGGAATTTGGACTAACCTACATAGGCCTGTGCACTTCGGTGTCCTTTTGAAACTCGAGGCTTGGAAAAATGGGTTCTTTCCTGAAAGTCATTTTTAAGTTGAAAAATGGGCCAGAGAAATGAGTAAGACCATATTTCGTATGGACATTGTGCCCTTTTAAAAAGTTTTTTTAGACCCTGCTAAAGGTCAACTACTCCCAGGGAGAGAGAAACGACAAGGCTTTCTCTTCTGTAAACTTGCAGTCTGGGAAACCACAGGGGGCGCCTCTCCCCTGCCCCATGGCGTCTCTGTGAGTCAGAATCCACTCGGTGGGAGGAAGACATCAGGAGAGCAGTCCTGGCGGTTTAGGGGGCTACACTCAGTGCTGGTAACCACAAGGTCGAACCCACAAACTGCTCCTTGGGAGAAAGAAATCAGGTTGTTTGTTCCCAGAAAGATTTTAAGTCAAGTTAAAAACAACCCAAACATTTTAAGTCTTGGAAACCCCAAGGGCCAGTTCTCCCCTGCTCTGTAGCGTCAACATGTGTGGCAATTAAAAAAAAAAAAAGTTTTTTTTAAAAACAGGCTCCCAAGAAAAGACTGGAAAGTATGTTTAGAGTAAATCAATAATTATCTTAATTAATCTCCCAAGTCATGTTGTATTAAATGCCTGTCTGATACTTTTTTTGTGTGTGGGCATCACTGCCCTCTGGTGGGAGTGGGAGGCCCAGCCTTGCTCCTGGAGAGCTGCCTCTGGATTTGAACTGCCAAGCCAGTGGGCCGCAGTCTCACACACAACCACTACGCCACCGGGGCTCAACCCCCCTGTCTGATACATGTAATTAAACTATTACCCTCCTTACTATGCAGAAAATTATGTATCTTGAATAAACTAAATTTTCAAAGAAAATTGACTTCACATATTTCTTTTTTTTGCGGGGGGTGGGCATCACTGCTCTCTGGTGGTGAGCATAGGAGGTCCAGCCCCACTGCTGGAATTGAACCTACATCTCAGTGGGCCGCAGTCCCGCGCACAACAAGTACACCACCTGGGCTCAGCCCCACATCTTTCATTTTTAATACTTTTTATTGGAGTTCTTGATCTCTTACATCTCTTATCATAGTTCATACTTTCCTCCAATGTGTCAAGCACATTTGCACATATGCCACCATCATCATTTTCAAAGCATTCTCTTCCCACTTGAAGCCCTGATATCAGCTTCCCATTTCTTCCCCCACCTTCCCCGACCGCCCTCCCTCACAAACCCTTGATAAGTTAGAGATTATTTTTTCCATATCTTACATCCTCCTCCTTCACCCCATTTTTCCATTATTCATTCCCCTGGGAGGGGATTCCAAATCGATCACTTCACATCTTTCAAATTTTTGTATTTTAATAAGTCATGTTATTGGAGGGACTCTTACAGCTCTATAAAAATCCATACATCAATTGTATCAAGCACATTTTGCCATTAACATTTCCCAACATTTTCTTTCTACTTGGGCCCTTGGTATCAGTTCCTCTTTTTTTTTTCCCCTCCCTCTCCCATCCTCCCACCTTTGTGAACCCTTGATGATTTATAAATTATTTTTATTTTCATATTTTACACCCACACGTCTGTTGTGGGGTGTGGAAAGAAGAACTAAAGAACTAGAGGAATGTTGTTTGTCTTGTCGGTGCTATACTGCATCCTGGTTGGTTCATCTCTTCCTTGTGACCCTTCTGTGAAGGGATGTCCATCTGTCTACAGATGGGCTTTGGGTCTCCATTCTGACCCTCCCTTGTTCCAATCGAAATGGTTGTTTGTTTTGGGTCTTTGATGTCCGATACCTGATCCCATGGACACCTCGTGATCACATGGGTCTGTGCGCTTCCTCCATGTGGACTTTGTTGCTTCCCTGCTTGGTGGTTGCTCCGTTTTAACTTCAAGTCTTTAAGACCCCAGATACGATATCTTGTAAAAGCCAGTGTGATAGTTAGGTTTATCGCGCCAACCTGACCAATAGGAACATGGAGGATTAATCAGGTGGCAGTTTGATTGTAGGACAAAGAGATAAATGGCTCTGCAAGGCCCACCCCCAGTCTCTTGCTTTCTGGTGACCAAAGCAGGCTGGAGCTGTGCTGCTGCTAGCGTTAGCTCTCTGCTTCAACCTCTGAGCTACACTACCTGTGTACGAGGCCAATGCGTGGACCGTGTTGCTAGAGCTGGAGGCTCTTTGAGACCTGCTTTGCACGCGCAGACATTGCCTGAGCTTGAGGCTGGTGGATTCCATCGCCTTGGATTGCTTTCATTTGATATCCCAACCAGGCCTGCTACTGAGCTTCTGAGCTGCTGACTGTTGGTGACCCACCCTGCTGCTTGCTGCCTGGGGACAGACTCTGTCTGCCTTGCCCCAGGGAGGACTCTGCTGTCAGCTTCCCTGGCCTTGGACCCAGCAGCCCACGAGAGTTGAAGGACCTCCAGTACATGAACTGTTCCACAGAAGTGAGTTGAACTGAACCCTCTGAACTGCTGCGTGAACTAATTAGCTGCTATAGTCTTTCGTGCTGTATAAACATACCCTTTTATATAAAGTCATAAGCGTCCTGGTTTTGTTTCTCTAGAGAACCCTGCCTAACTCAGCCAGGTACCATCAACTTTCTTCACCACTTAGGTTATGCACCCATTTTGTCTTTAGCGATCATGTCAGAAAGGTGAGCATCACAGAATGGCAGATTTTTAGAACAAAGTGTTCTTGCATGGAGGCCTTGAGTAGAGGCCCATTGTCCATCTGCTACCTTAATAGTTAACCTACAAATATATATAGAGAGAGAGACCTATGTCCCTATCATTATATATTAATATATTTGCATATGTACATGGCTGTGTTTATACCTCTATAAATGTCTTTTGCCTCCTAGTTGTTGCCTTTATTTTCTTCTACTGTCTTTCTGTCCTGCTATCATGTTTGACTTTCAGTCGGCTCTCTGTGGAAGCACACACACAAAAAAGCTGGCATGTCTTATATAGGCACAAATGGGACAGCTTTCCCTAGGGGGAGGAACAAGATTTCTCATCTGTTGTATCAAATGCAAGTCCCTGAGGTTGCCTCATGCTGGCAACTTGGATTTATGGACTGGAAAAAACTTTCCCTACAGCTTATAAATATGAGACATTAAAGAAATCATTTTATTGGGGGCTCATACAACTCTTATCACAATCTATACATCGGTTGAATCAGCCATATTTGTGCCTATGTAGTCTTCCTTCTTTTCTAAGCATTTTTGTTCTATTGAGCCCTTGGTATCACCTCTTTTTTTCCCTCCTCCCCACCCCTCCCATAACCCCTGATTGTACCTGGCTATTATTTTCATCTCTCACACCGACCGTTGTCTCCCTTCCCATGTTTTTTTTTTTTTTTTTTTGGCATCACTGCCCTCAGGTGGTGGGAGTAGGAGGCCCAGCCTTTGCTCCTGGGAGCCGGAATTGAACCTCCATCCCAGGGGGCTGCAGTCCCGCGCACAACCACTACGCCCCCGGGGCTCAGCCCCTTCCCATGTTTTCTGTTGTTTTTCCCCCTGTAGAGGGGGAAAATTGGATCACCCTTATTGCTTCTCCTCCCCCTTGTTCCCGACTCTTTTCATGTCACTATTCCCACTCCTGTTCCTGGGTTCTGTGTGCCATCAGCTCCCACCCCTTTCTATCCCCATGCGCATGCTGCGGTCTAGTCTGAATTGAGCAGCAGCACTGGGGTCCTGGTAGTGGGGCGTGAGGAAGCCTCAAGGAACCAGAGGAATAGAGTGTGTTTCACGGATGCTTTACTGCACCCTGGTGACCCATCCCTTCCCCGTGGGCCCTCTGTGGGGAGATTGCGCCATTGTCTACGGATGGGCTTTGGATCTCTGCTCCAACCCCCCTCATTCTCAGCAAAGTGTTTTTGTTTGCCGTGTGTCTGCTGAGGCCATTTACCTGATCCCTATGACTTCTCATGATCGCACTGGTGGTGTGCTTCTTCCACATGGACTCGTCGCTTCACTGCTAAATGGCGGTTTGTGTAGCTTCAAGTCTTCAAGACCCCAGATGCTATATCTTTTGATAGCCATGCGCCATCCACCTTCTTCACCACATTTGGTCATGCACCCATGTTGTCCTCAGCAATTGTGTCAGGAGGGTGAACATCTCAGACTGCTGACTGGTTAGAACAAAGTGTTCTTGCATTGAGGGAGGGCATGAGCAGAGGCCCAAAGTCCATCCCCCACCGCAGTATATTGTTGTATAAAAACATGTACATGGGCCAATACCTCCATTTTTGTGTATTAATGTATTTACATATGTATGCCTCTATCCATTGCTTTGCTTCCAGGTCTTTCCTCTGTTTCCTTTTAGCCCCCTCCCGCTCCCCTGTCACGTTCCCTTTCTTTCTGCTTCTTGGTACTTCCTCTTAGCTAGTTTGCTGTTGTTCCAACACCCACACTCATCTCCCGCCTCAGCTTCCTATCTCCTGCTTATTATTAACTCCACACCCCAGTTGTTCACCTGTCCGTGGCCCAGCCTGATCACCGCCCCCGGCCCCCACTGCCCTTACCTCACAGGAGTCCACAAGTATGAGGGAGGGATCTTTTTAAAAGTTCATGGAGAACTGGAGAAATGGAAGGATAAAGGATTTTTCCCACAAAGTTGTTGAAGCCCCATTATATCCCTGCTATATGTTTTTATATTCATTGTTTTATCTCACATGCCTTTAAGGTCTATCTATACACAATTAGTGTTCCCTTAGTGAATTTATATTCTTGAAATGATTACTTTGCCCTCATTCTTATTGTTTTCAAAGTAGACTTGATTAGATTTTCTTTTTTTGTTTTTTGGGCATCACTGCCCTCTGGTGGGAGTGGGAGGCCCAGTCTTGTTCCTGGAGAGCTGCTGCTGGATTTGAACCACCAGTGGGCCACAGTCCCACACTCAACCACTTACGCCACCAGCGCTCAGCCCCAATAAAATAGTTTTCTTGGTAAAGCTTTCTACTTTATTTTTTGTCTAAAATTCATTAAATTATTTACAGCACTCATTCTTGCATATGTATATACATATATCTCTCCATATTTAAGGAATCCTTTTTATCTTCCAGGGATATCTATATGTTAATTGCTCTTGTTTATTTTTTTTCTGGGCAGTTTTCCTGCATTAAAAAGTCTTTCTTCAGAGCTGAACCCGGTGACGTAGTGGTTGTGCGTGGGACTGCGGCCCACTGGGACGGAGGTTCAATTCCAGCAGTGGGGCTGGGCCTCCTACTCCCACCACCGGAGAGCAGTGATGCCAAAAAAAAAAAAAAAGTCTTTCTTCAGGGCTGAGCCCCGGTGGCGTAGTGGTTGTGTGCCGGACTGTGGCCCACTGGATTGATGGTTCGAATCCAGCAGCAGCTCTCCAAGGCTGGGCCTCTTACTCCCACCAGAGGGCAGTGCTGGCCCCCCAAAAAACAAACAAGCAAAAAGTTTTCCTTCAGTTCTTTGTTATTATACCCTATAGTACTCACTGATATCTAAAAATATATTACTTCTTTTTTTTTGGCATCACTGCCCTCTGGTGGAAGTAGGAGGCCTAGCCTTTGCTCCTGTGGAGTTGCTGCTGGATTTGAACCTCCATCCCAGTGAGCCGCAGTCCTGCACACAACCACTATGCCACCGGGGCTCAGCCAATATATTACTTCTTATGGGCAGTGTGTTAGTCTGGGTAAACTAGAGAGACAAATTCATAGACACATATATGGATAGAAGCATGAGATTTATATACCAAAGGAATGGAACATTGAGAAAGCATCCCATCCCAGTCCAGTTCAAAGTCATAAGTCTGATATTAGCCCATATGCCTGATACCAGCCTATCAAGTCTCCTTTTGACTCACAAAGTCACAGGCCAGTGGGTGCAGAATCTCGCCGCTGGCAGGGCTCCCCATGACTCCTTGCTTCTAGGGCGTAACAAATACATGACCGCTACAGGTAGGCTCAGTCAGTAGCAAACACCTCCTATTGCTCTTGGATTAACTCCCTGAAAAAATGAAAGAAGATATTTTAAAACCCCTTGAAAAGCTGTTTGGTTTCATTCTATCCTGCAATGGCAGTGCCATCCTTCTTTGACTTTTTCAGTTGGTTCCCACAAAGAATTAAGACCATAGCTAAGAAACAGAAACTAAACGAGTTATTCTAGATAACAACTAATTATAATTTAAATAATGGTATAAATGATTATTTTGATTGCTAATATTGTTATTATCATCAATTACATTATGTGCAGCTAAGGTTGGGCAAAAGCAATAAATGTATATTGATTCAATACCCTATTGTAAAACAGTTAGAGCAGCTTTCCTGAAAAGGGCCAAGAGACTCCTCAGTTGGACTTCTGTCTCCACAGGATGTTTCCGAAATCCAAGCAATGCAGCCGAAACTGCCACTTATCTGGCGAAGGAGCAGATGCTATCGTTGCCAGGCTGCAAGGGTCTGGGAGAGCCTTTCACCGTAGCCCAAACAGAGGCCTGATGTGAGAACTTCTCAGCTTATTCCCAGAAGACCCGACAGACGGAAACAGCCAGGCTTCTCCCTCTGGACTGCTTCCAAAAATCCCGCGAAAATCAAGCGAGTTCTATACCGTGAACTACGTGACTGAAGCAAAATCTCTGCCATTGAGTCACATCAATCTCAATGGTGACGCACGGCGACCTGATAGAACAGGGTAAAGCTGCCCCGTGGGTTTCTGTGACTGTGACTGTGACCGTACAGGCGCCAGAGGCTCCCTCATGCCCCTGAGGAGCAGCTGGTGATTTCAACCTTGTGGTTAACAGACCGACGAGGAACCGCGGCACCTGCAGGGCTCCTCAGGCAAAGTGACGGAAAGAGGATTTTACAGTGATCCAGGAAGGGATTAGCAAGTTTTTAGAATATCCCAGGACGAGATGAGGAGACTGTAAAAAATGTGATGGGAAGAGATGAGCAGATTTTCACCAAGACCACAGGATACGATGGATACTCTAAGAAGGCGAATCTTGCAGTGATCGTTAGGAAATGATCTAGACCCACGTCTCTCCAGGGCCCGCTGGACCTCCGGCCCCTGAAGCTTCATGCACCCTTAATTATCCACCCAGGTCACCATGCCGGACGCCTCTGCATGGGCTGCTTCCCAGCTGGCTACTTATCTTCGTGGCCTTGCCACTCACATCCTTTTGGAGTCAGGACATCCCTCCTGATTAAGCTGAAAAGGATTTTTTACTGCAAGGGGAGTTGGGGTGATTTTTAACAAGCTAAATCTCAAATGATGTTGTATTTCTACTATTTTGATGAATAGAAGACGAACTCATCCTCAGGGATCAATCTCTGGTGAAAAACAGCACCCTGAGCTGGGAGAGGCTGCCACCACCACCATCTAAGGAGGCCTGGTGGCACAGGGGCTACTTGTTGGGCTGTGACCCACAAGATCAGCAGTTTGAAACCACAGCTGCTCTGTGGGAGAAAGACGGGGATTTCTACCCTAAACAGTCACAGGCGCACAAACCCACAGCGGCAGTTCTACCCTGTCCCAAATGGCCTTATGGCCACTATGAGTTGTTGTTTTTTAGAACCACCATCGAGGAATCCAGCTAACTGTAGGGTTTGATCATTGATTTGCAATCCTCGCTTTCTTCCCAGGAAGAAGGAATTAGAAATTCTAAAAGCCTTTATGGAAGGCTTTGGTCTGTATCTGGAGCCCTAACTCCATTTTGAGTTGACATAGGTTCAGATGACCTTTGCATGCTTTAGGCTACTCTCACAGTGTTGTTGGCTACTAACAATGTGCTGTGCTTAGGCAGGTCCAAGCAAACCCACAGGAAGGCAGTCTGCCCTCAGAAAGAATGTGGTTGAAAGTCCAGGTAAGCCCAGGGAGAGGCACTTCCCTCAAAAAAACAGGTTAGCTAGTACACAGAAAAGTGCTTACACAAAAAAACTAGTTAACTTGCTTGGACCTGTCCTTTTTATACAAAGAACTTACCTGGACATACTAAAATGATTTACTGAAAAAAGTCAGTCCCATGACCTTTTTAACCTGCAATTATGTTCCTCACCAACTTTTATAATCCCATGTGCAACAATGATAGGCTGCCACCAATCAGGAAATTGTGGTGGTTTTCTCTGTTCTCTACAGTGAAGAATGGCTGATCCAGCAGATTCAATTGGCCCTTGGCCTGACCATTTCACTCACTCAAATTATCATCTTTTCACAATATCAAAGGGAAAAGTATCAGTTTAAATTGTGAACACTCAAGTTATAGAAGGCTGTGGAGGACAGTGAGAACCCAAAATCTATCAACAGCAGAGGTGCTCACACTTATTCAACATGTGAATTACTTATAAAATGATCAAGTCAAAATGATCTACCAACTACAAAAATACAAAGCATATATTTATCTATTATATTTATTCATAAAGGCATTGAGAATTCTTTATATGTACAGTGTATTTTTATGTACCTTGCATAACCACATGAGTCCATATTGCACAGCATAACACAATTAACTATGTACATTTTTGCCATTATCTGAGTTGACTCTGATGACTTGCACTGAATGAAATGAGCCATGTATGCATAGTCCATAAGCTGCTGACAGCCAGCCTCAAGCACACTTCCAAATGATCATCAGGCATGGTGAAGTGGTACTTGGGCTTAATGATTTTATGTAGGAAAAGACTAACTCACCTCAATAAGTAGAGCCAAGTAATGCAGTCAAGGAGGTAGCACATTTTCTCATGTCCGGGTACTTTCTCTCTTCAAGTTGTTCTAGAACTGTTCATGCACTCCGGACTTCAGCTGAATGTCAGCTTGTAGTGTCAAAATCTCCCATTCCGTGAGAAAGTGATATGTTTTTGTCTTCTTACATGGTCCAGCTCCCCTACTCATTTTAATACCCTTTCTTAAATTTTTTTCAATGATTTTATTGGGGGTTCTTACAGCTCTTATAACATTCAATACATCATCTGTACCAAGCATATTTGTACACATGTTGCCATCTTCATTTCCAAATATTTTCCACTTTAGCCCTTGGTATAAGCTCCTCTTTCTCCCTCCCTTTTTTCCCTTTCTTAAACTTAAGAGAAAAAAAACAAGGTCTAAAAATAGGTGGTAACTTAGCTTGTCAGTTTTGCTGCACTTAGTGCAGTTGTTTGCGTATACATTTGACACCTAAGATTGCTTCTGATTGCCTGTGCTGTATATCATTTAAGTGATGGGATTCATGATAGGCTTACATCTATTTTTTTAAGGCTATACGGTTGAGATCCACATATTGATCACCCCTGGTCTACAGAGTAATCAGATTAAGCCTCAGGCATATCCCCTCTGCCCACAGGGGAGGGAATCAAACAGCTTGATGAGCAGATGATTGTGAATTTGATTAGGGTGGGTCAAACAACAGTATAATATGGTACTTGGGCAGTCCTCTTCCCTCTTGATCAAACCTGAACTTGATCGAGACTTAAATATTTCTCGCTTGTTCCATGACAGAAATTTCCTTTTCTTTTTTTTGGGGGGGGGGGTGCATCACTGCTCTCGGTGGTGGGAGTAGGAGGCCCAGCCCCACTGCTGGAATTGAACCTCCGTCCCAGTGGGCCGCAGTCCCGCGCACAACCACTACGCCACCGGAGCTCAGCCCCAGAAAATTTTTAATATAGTTAGTGATCTTTTCTTATTTTATTTTTTTGGGGGGGCATCACTGCCCTCTGGAGGTCATGGGAGCTACCCAGCCTTGCTGCTGCTGGATTTGAACCTCCAAGCCAGTGGGTCGCAGTCCTGCATTCAACCACTACGCCCCCGGGTCTCAGCCCCTTCTTTTCTTATTTTTACCATTATCTTCTTACTTTTCGCTTCATTGTTTTTGTTTCGTATTGCTTAATCTTATAGGTTTCTCAGTTTATGAAACATAGAAGGAATGGACCAATAGAGACAATAGTGGATGCAAAGGTTTATGGATGGGGAATGGAGGACCAAGCAATGAATGCAGGGGGGAACACTAGAACTGATCGTGATAATATGCAACTCTTTTAAAAAGTGACTTGACATTGAGAGTGGACGATATGTGAATTTTATATCATGAAAACTACTAAAAAGAGAAATCAAAGTTGATCAAAAGCTACCATGGGTGAAGGAGAGTTTTTGCTTAGGGGACATTGAGTTGATGTTAATAATGGTGAAATAACTTGGAAAAGGTGGTTGCGTAACCACGTATAATCAATGCAATGAAATATACATGTAGGAGTTGGGAAACTGGAGAATGTTTTGTTGTGCATATTTTTCCCTTGGGTAAAAACAAAAAAAAATAATTACACTAATAATTATTACACACAGGAAGAAAATGTGCTAAAACTGATTGTGGTAATGATTGGACAACTCACTTTGACAAAGTTTAAACTATTGAATCCTATGATAGGTGGAAGAAGTGCCGGTAAAATTGCAACAAATTAAAACATAAAACTGTTAGGTTTCTGGATTGGGAGACTTCAATTCTTGTATCACAATGCCGAAACAATCCAGGGGGCATAAATACTTTTGTAATCTGAGTGAATTTTATGAGGATAAGGGAAGTTTTAGGCAGTCAGTCTTACAAGGCACAAGCTGTTTCTTCAGAGTACAAGGCTGTGCGGGGAACTAAGCGGGAGTTGGCCACTGAACGTCAAAAACCGCATAAACAAACACGTGGGAAAAGACTCTAGGAACAGGAGCACAAACTACTTCCACGGGTGGAACCGGGAGATCCCAGGGGTCTCGAGAGGGTGGGCATGCGAGCCAGCATGCAGGAGTAACCTCATCCTCCCTTGCATCTGCACCGGAGGCGTAAGAGGCCTGGCATTTATCCCTGCTGCTGGGGGCGTGTTTGAGGATATTGGCTGACCTTATTGACTGACTTTAAGCGCAACTGGGTGATGTCATCCTGGTAGTGCCCAAAGTGGGTGTGCTTTGGCCAGGGCCTAGAGGGTTTGTGTCTGAGCATGCTCAGTTCTGGATTTTCCCATAGGGGAAAAGCGGTCTAATGCAGGGATTCTCAACCTGTGGGTCGCGACCCCTTGGGGTGGGGGGTTGAATGACCCTAACACAGGGTAGCCCTATTCATAACAGCAGCAAAACGAGCGTTATGAAGTAGGAACATAAATAATTTTATGATTGGGGGGGTCACCACAACATGAGGAATGTATGAAAAACTTGAGGAAGGTGGAGAACCATTGGTCTAAGGGGCGCCTCATTTCCCTGCTGTCCTCTACAGGCA
>PVJH01046284.1:0-11752 GCA_004026705.1 Nesogale talazaci | reverse complement strand
CTAGATTTGAACTGTCAACCCTATGGGCCGTAGTCCTGTACACAACCACTAGGCCACTAGGGCTTAGCCTATATTCATACTTTTACAGTGGACATGTACATCCAGACAAAATGCTTATTGTGTGTGTTTAAGGGTTATATAGTCTGGGATGGTGGAGTGGAAAGGGGGAACTGATTTCAGGGGTCTACATACAGCCTCCTCTTTGTAGTACGGACACTGGGGAAGTGAGTGAAAGGACACAGTGGACAGTGTAGTGTACGATATGGTAAAGTAATAACAATTTGTAAATTACTAAGGATTCATGGGGAAGGGGGAGTGGGGAGGAAGGGGAAACATGGGGAACTGGTACTGTAGGCCTAAGTGGAGGAAGGATGTTTTGAGAATGATGATGACAAAAAGTATGCAAATGTGGTCTGCATACAATTGACATATGTATTGATCATGATGGGAGTTTTATGAGCTTCCAATAAAATGATTTATTTTAAAAAGGGAGGGAGGAAGAGGAGCTTATACCAAGAGCTCAAGTAGAAAAAATTTGAAGTGAAGATGGCAACATGTACAAATATGCTCGATACAGATGATGTATGGAATGTTATAAGAGCTGTAAGATCCCCCAATAAAATCATTGGGAAAAAAAGAGTTATATAGTATCATGCAGCATGCATCATTTTACATCTTTCCTTTGTTTTTTTTTGACATTATATCCTTTAGATTTGTCCAGATTAAAAATTATCTACTTGGCACTTGAAGTTAAATTGGTACATGGTATATGGTCATATGAATTTATGATCATTTAAATTTCCACTTTAAAAAATAATGGACTTAAAACATTTTTATAAAGTGAGATTACAGACTTTAGAAAGCAGTGAGAAGGAGGAGGATATTTCAGTTTCATTGGCATTCAAGTTATAATTCTGGGAAAATAAAAAAAGAAAACTAAACTCCCTTTACCAAGAGGGTAGCTAGACAACTCACAGACTGGGAGAAGATTTTAGCAATGACACAACAGACAAAGAGTTGATTACGAAACTCTACAATACCCTCCTTGCCTGCAAAAAGAGGAAAGCAGATAACCCTTTGAAGAAATGGGAAAGACTAGGTCAATTCCTGCTCATAGTGACCCTGGAGGACATTGTAGAGCTGCTCATTAGAGTTGTTTAGACTCATCTTTAGGGGAGACCCTCTCATCTTTATCCCATAGAATGGCCTGGTGGGTTTGACTTGTCAGTCCTGTGCTTAGAAGCCCAAATCTTAACCCACTTTACCACTAGGGTTGCTTGTAGGAAAAGTCATAAAATAGAGGTCCTTAGTGTTAAATAAAAACAAGAGTATTTAATACTTACGTTTAGAAATTTGGCAAAGAACATCAAAAGTCATATGGAGGGAGAAATTAGTGCTAAAACTGGATTTATTGGAACTGAGAACAACAAAACAAAAATTTTGAGAAAGGTGCTAAATCTTTTGATTTAAAAAAAAAATGGAGTGAGAATATGCAGCATTAGAAATGAGAAAGGAAACACTAAAACATACCAGATACAGGAGATTTCATGTTACCTGCTGAGAGACCACAACCCAAACCTGTTGCTGTCAGATTGATTCCAGATCAGTAGTCTGATCTGTGGCATCAGTAAGTGGACAGGGAGAGCATGGATGTCAATAAGAGATACTCAGGGGGCGGGGGGGCGGGAGAAATACCAAAATGATGGTATATTTTTGTGCAGTGTTTAATCAGAAGTTACTTTTTAATAAATGTGATGACAATTTTTTTTCGGGGGGCATCACTGCCCTCCGGTGTGAGTAGGAGGCCCAGCCTTGCTCTTGGAGAGCTGCTGCTGGGTTTGAACCGCCAAACCACTGTGCACACAACCACTATGCCACTGGGGCTTAACCCAACAGTTTTTTAAAAAAAATTCCTGTAATTGAAATATTTTTTCCTTTTGTAAACCCTAGAGCTTCAAAATACCTACAAGGCTAAAACTGCATGCTGATTTAATTTAAAATCTTCCACTGTTCTCAGACCAGAGCTGTTCTTATTACCCAGTTACAGTGATGTGGTTTTACCTGCACATGCTGTAAGTTTTTGTTTTTGGTCTTACTAGTATTTTTTTTTGTTTGTTTGTTTTTGGGAATCACTGCTCTCTGGTGGGGGGAGTAGGAGGCCCAGCCCCACTGCTGAAATTGAACCTCCGTCCCAGTGGGCCACAGTCCCGCGCACAACCACTACGCCACCGGGGCTCAGCCCCTTACTAGTATTTTTATAAAATTTCCCGGTGTTTAGCTATAATGTTGTGGTATTTCATATTTGTGAGCCTGTATGAAGTACTTTTTTGAGAATGATGTAATTTAAGGAAAAGGAAGAGAAAAATGTTTAAAGACTTCCGCTCAGTTACTAGAAATGTAACTAACAATTAATTTATTGTAGAGAGATTTTAAAAGATAATTTTGTTAGTATTCATATAAGCTAGGAAATATTACCATTAAGCAAATGACAAATATTTCATATTCTTTGATTTAAGTTGATAATAAACTTAGCTAAGTGTCTTAGTTATCAAGCACTCCTATAATGGAAATACCTACTAAAAATGGATGACTTTAGCAAGCAAATGTATTTTCACACAGTTTAGGAGGCTAGAAGTCTGAATTCAGAGTACCTGCTTTTTCCTGCTGGCTCTCAAGGAAGGTTTTGCCTTTTCAGCTTCTGAGGACCTGGAATTTATGGATCTCCATAAATCCTGTCATCTCCCTGGTCTGGAAGACCAGGGCACAGGGAACAAGGTCTGAAGTACAAGTTCTGTTCCAAGATCTTTGTTACCTATTCACTTCTCTTATTTCTTGTAAGATAAATACTGTGGGGCCGAGGTGGTGTACTGTTTATGCATTTGGCTGCCATCGGAAAGTCAGCAGTTCAAGGACACCAGCTCCTCTGCAGGAGAAAAATGAACCTTTCCATTTCCTTAGCAGAATCCCACAGGGGCCATTATACTCTGTACTGTAGGGTCACTATAGAGACTTGGTGGAGTAGTGGTTAAGCATTGGGCTATGATCAGTATGGTAAGCAGTTTCAAACCACCAGCAGCACCTTGGGAGAAAGACTGGACTTTCTACTCCAGTAAACAGTTATTTTCTTGGATTGCATCCTTGGAAACCCATGGGGGTCCCTATGGGTTAGCCTTGACTCATAGCAATGATAGGGTTGCTATGGGACAACCTGTGATATGCAGATGACCTTGCTTGCTGAAAGTGAGGAAGACTTGAAGCACTTGTTGATGAAGATCAAATCCTTCAGTATAGATTATGACTCAATGTAAAGGAAACAAAAATCCTCATACCGGATCGATAGGAAACACTGTGATAAACAGAAAAATTGACATTGTCAAGGATTTCATCTTGCTTTGTTTCACAATCAATGGTCATGGAAGCAGCAATTAAGAGATGAAGCAATGAGTGACATTAGGTAAATTTGTTGCACAAGACCTCTTTAAGTGTTGCAAAGCAAGAATGTTACTTTGAGGATTAAGGTGCACCAGACCCAAGCCATGGTATTTTCAGTTGTTTTCTATGGATGTGAAAGGTGAAACTTGTGCACTGAGTAAGGAAGACTGAGGAAAAATTAGTGCATTTGAATTTTAGTGTGGGCGAAAGATATGGGACTGACAAAAAAAACAACATTTCCTGTCTTGGAAGAAGTATAGCCAGAATGCTTCATAGACTGTCTTGTTGAGTCTTTTGAACATGTTAGAAGAGACCAGTCCCTAGGGAAGGACATCATGTTTGGTAAAGTGGAGAGGCAGCAAAAATGAAGAAAACCTTCAGCAAGATGGATTGACATGGTGGCTCCAACAATGGGCTCAGACAGTTGTGAGGATGGCATTGGACAAGCCTTGTCTCCCTTTCTGGTACATAGGGTCGCACTGAGTTGGAACCAGTTTGACACCACCCAACAACAGTGTAGGGTTGCTTAGAGTCAAAACCAACTTGATGGCAGTGAATGTTTTTGGAAAATGGAAACCAATGCAGGAAACTCTTTTTTGTTTGGATCAGATCAGGGAGTTAGGATATTGCTTCTTACCCCAATCCTAAGGTAACAAACATAGTCTAATTCATATCAACATAACCTAATTCTGCCTCATTAGCACAATTAAACCAAATTCACCTGCTGCCTACAGTGGGGACCAGCTGTGGTAGTTACATAACCTGGTGTCAACTTGCGGAGGGGAGGAGTCTAGCCTGTCAATCAGGGCACAGCTTAATGACCTCATTTGGAAGTGCCATGGAGATAAGTAGTTCACTGAAGAACACATACACACAGATTCTCTGCTTAGTCTTCCTGCTGACAAGACACATGGAGCTCTGCTAGACCCTTGAGCCCAAGGAGCCACGTGGAGACCCACTCCAGAGCTGTGATGCTTCCTCTGCCACTGCATCCACTAGACCAGAGATTCTCAATCTCTGGGTTGCTACTCCTTTGGTGGAGTCAAAGAACCCTTTCACAGGGGTAGCCTAATACATCCTGCATATCAGATAATTACATGATTCATAACAGTAGCAACATTACAGTTATGAAGTAACAACAAAAATAATTTTATGGTTGGGGGTCACCACAACATGAGGAAGTGTATGAAAGGGTAATGGCATTAGGAAGGTTGAGAATCACTGCACTAGACTTTCCACCCACTCGCCTGTGATCTTCCTGCACTTGACATCATTGCTTGGTCTGAAGAGGAACTTGGAGACTGGTATTGGACATATGGGCTAATACCGGACATGATCTGGACTGGAATGCTTTCTTGATATACGATTATAATTTTTTTATAAATCTATCATTTTATTGGGCGCTCATACAACACTTTCCATCATACTTAGTTCAATACATAATTACATACACTGTGCCAAGTACACCCACTTCCAATAAAATGATTTTTAGCAATGAAATTATTATTTTAATTAAAAATCATTTTATTAGGGACTCATACATTTTTCCAATACATAAATAAACATACTGGGACAAGAACCCTCGCACGTCCGCTGCCGTCATCATTCTCCAAACAATTATTCTTTAATATAACGCTCTTATACATAGATTAGTGTCTACAGGTTTATTTCTCTAGTCCACCTGGACTAATATACCACTTGATAGAATCCTTAGTTTCTTGTTCTTTCAAACTAAAACTCAATGGATATTACATTGTATTATGAATTCTAGCAGTTTTGGCCTCGCTGATTCTGTTCCCCAACTCAGGGAGGTAGCTGAACTCCATTTGGATTTTCAATGTCTTGCACTGTCTTTTAATATTTCTCCAGGCGATAGTTATATATGATAGACAGGTAAATATGGTCTATGTCTTGGCTAGAAATGGAAATTTCATCAAGGGTTGAATATTGGTCTACTGGAGAAGGGTTAAGGGATGACAGAGAGCTCTAAAAAAAATAATAGAGAATGGTAGGTGGGTGGTAAAGATTGGAAAACCCTACTTCCAACATAAATAATAAATGAAAAATATTAAAGTTATTTAAACTTTGGTTTTATGTTCTAAATGTCAGGCCATTAGTACTCTGTAGTAATGTAACACTTAGAAATTAACCTCAGAATGGCTCATGGTATATTTTGGGTATATTTGAAAGGTTTCAGTATAACTATGGATTTGATTTGGTTTGCTCAATTTTAAAAAATCCAATAAATATGTGTTTGCATGCCCTTTAAAAATGTTGTTTTTGAGACTAAGCAAAACACACACCAATTCATTAGTTTTTATGTGTGTAATTCAGTGGCATTGATGATATACTTCAAGTTGTGTAACCATTCTAATGCTACTGTTCCCTTTAACTAAAACTTATTGCCCCTTAAGATTAAGTTTATATCTAATCTTTCAAATTGCTGTTGATCCTATGTTGATAGTTCTTAAAAGCATATGCTCTACTCCCACCAGGGCAGTGATGCCAGGCGGTGGGGGGCGGGGAAGAGCATAATGCTCAAAGCAAGTATATTTGGCACTAGTGAAGCTAGACCCTTGTTTGGTTTAAGAAGGCAAAGATTTTCACAAAACAATAGTTTTAGGAGTTCATTCAGCATCCATGGTTGTAGAATGTCTAGATTTCATGAGAATTTGAAATAAGAATCATCTGTATAGAATTTTTTAACCAAAATTTTCAGTAACAGTAACTGGACACCATCCATTTCTTCAGACTCATAGCAAAGGAGGCAACTTTTCTTTTCCTTTCTTTTCTTTTTTTTTTTTGGGGGGGGGGCTTCACTGCCCTCTGGTGGTCGTGGGAGCTATCCAGCGCTGCTCCTGAAAGCTGCCGCTGGAGTTGAACGGCCAAGCCTGTGGGCTGCAGTCCCGCACTCAACCACTTACGCCACTGGGGCTCAGCCAGGAGGCAACTTTTCATGGCGGCAATTTAACACACATTCAATTTCCTCCTCCTGATCCTGACTTCTTGCTCTGTTTCACTAGGTAGATGTTGTACATTGGATGTCTGCTTGCAAACTTAAGCTTTATTATTATTATTATTTTTAAGAACCCAGTGTTATACAACTACATAGGAAGTAAAACAGATGCACTAAAGTTACTAGACCATTTAACTGGGATATCCATAATATTTTTTTTGGGGGGGCATCACTGCCCTCTGGTGGGAGTAGGAGGCCCAGCCTTGCAGCCATAATATCTTAAATAGCTCAAACCAAGGTAGAAAATGGCATAGGGGATCTGGCTGACTTCCAACTTGATGATTTTTGAAGGAGATTCTAATTCAATATCTGCACAAAGGATCATTCCCAAGAGGCAGAAGTCAGACATGCTCCTATTATCCATCCTTTTTTTTTTTTTACATTTTTTTTCAATCATTTTATTGGGGTTTCATACATCGTTTTTCACAATATATAAATAAGCATACTCGTCAAGCACCCTCTTATCCATCCTTTTAAAAAGAATCATTTTATTGAGGACTTCTACAACTCTTACCAAAATCAATACATACATCTATTGTGTGCAAACCACATTTGTACATTTGTTGCCATCATCCTTGAAACATGCTCCTACTTAAGCCCTTGGTATCAGCTCCTCATATTTCCCCTCCCTTCCCATTCTCCTTCCCCCATGAACCCTTGATAATTTACAAATTATCATTATTTTGTCATATCATACACTGTCTGATATGTCCTTTCACCCACTTCCCTGTTGTCTGTACCCCAGGGAAGAAGTTATATGTAGATCCCTACAATTGATTTCCCTTTTCTACTCCACCTGTCCTGCACCCTCCTGGTATCACCACTCTCACCATTAGTCTGGAAGGGATAATCTGTCCTGAATCCCGCATGCTTCCGGCTCCTATCCGAATCAGTGTACATCCCTTGGTCTAGCCAGATTTGTAAGGTAGAATTGGGATCATGATAGTGGCAGGGGAGGGGCGGGGGAGGGAGCATTTAAGAACTAGAGAAAAGTTGTATATTTCATTGTTGCTACCCCGTACCTTTATTGGGTCTTCTCCTCATGACCCTTTTGTAAGGGATGTCGCTTCACCTACAGATGGGCTTTGGGTCCCCAATCTGTACTCCCCTTCATTTATAATGACATAATTTTTAATCTTTGATGCCTATTACCTGATCCCTTTGACACCTTGTGGTCATATCACTGGTGTGTGTGTTCCATGTGGGCTTTGTTGCTTCTGAACTAGATGGCCACATGTTTACTTTCAAGCCTTTAAGACCGCAGACACTATATCTTTTGATAGACCGGCTATCTCCATCCTTTTTTACCCTATTGTAAAACCAACTGTCTTTCCCATGCCACTCTTAATTCTCTGGTGGGTTTGATAATCTGTTGCCAGGGCCACAAAGGACACATAGATAATACAATTTTGGAATTTATTAGGGGAGCTAACAGGTTACACAATGTTTGTTCAGACTGTCTCTTCTCTGTCATGCTGGAGGCACCTCTCTCTAATCCTTAGCTTCTAAATCACATTGCCCCTTGGCCTCTGCTTCATTCTGTGAGCAAGGAAACGTACATGTCACTCTGCCTCATGGTCTTGATGCAGCTTGACCTGGTCACAGTGCTGGGGCCTCTGTTGCTTCTGCCACTTCAAACAGGAATCTTGTACAAGTTCAGCTGATGGCTCTTCTTCCTTTTTGTTTTTGTTTTTTTTGGGGGGCATCACTGCCCTCTGGTGGTCGTGGGAGCTACCCAGCGCTGTTCCTGAGAGCTGCTGCTGGATTTGAACCGCCAAGCCCGCGGGCTGCAGTCCTGTACTCAACCATTTATGCCACCGGGGCTCAGCCCTCTTCTTCTTCTTTTTTTTTTTTTCAACAGTTTTATTGGCATATAATTCACATATTCAATTCAATAGTTAAGTCACATCAAGAAGAGTTGTACAATCTCCATCGCAATCAGTTTTAGAACATTTTCTTCTTTCTTGTTTATATTTGTTGTTATTAACTCCCCACTTCCCCCAACCTCCCCAGCTCTTCTCTTTTGATAGTCTTAGAATTTGCTGTTACTGCTTCTGAGTTGGCTCCCTTTATACTCAGGGGAGTGGCAAAACTGACCATTTGTCTCCGTCGAGTTATACCTTATTTGCATGCTTTCAACCAGCCTTTTGATAGGAGCTACAAAGCATGTGTATGGATAGACTACTCATATCAGGGCATTTCGCTTCAGCACACTAGGGAACCAAATCCCATGACATATTTGATTGTACATAAAATAAATAGCCTCAGCAGCTAGACTCCCTCCCCCTCCTTGTTGTAAATATATCTAACACACAACTTTTGCCAGTTTAATTTTTTACAGATGTGCGACTTACTAATAGCAGTCACAATAATTCGCTGTGTTACTGTACCCTTAAGCAATGTAGTTTTTGACTGCTGTAAACATAACCACAGTGACTCTGTAAATAATACTCATTTCCCACCCTTCTGAATCTTGGTAGCCAGTAATAAACTAGTAATAAACTTGGGTCTCTATACATTTGTCTCTTATCTGTATTTTTTACATATGCGAGGTCATGTAATATTTGTCCTCTTCCTATTTAAATATTTGTAATATTTGTACATATGTGAGGTCATGTAATATTTGTTCTATTTAAATATTTGTAATATTTGTTCACTTCCTATAATGTTTTGAGGTTTTATCCATATTGCAGTATGTCTAAAGATGTATTTCCTACTTAGCTAAGTAGTATTCCAGTATACGTATGTACTATATTTTGTTTATCCATTCATTTGTTAATGAGCAGTAGGTTTTGCTCCACATTTACTTAATGTGCTTACTTCTGTATTCATATTTCTGAAAAGTTTAGAGAGTAACACAGGTTAATAGTGAAACTATTATACAGACATTTGGAATTGATCGAATAACAAAACCATAAAAGAAATTAAATCCATAGTGTTTCTGAGAGTAATACTTTAAACAGTTTCATTTTATCCTGGTGAGTTCTTTATTGTTTTTCCCAACTAGACTGCTGCCAAATCCCAAAACTAAAAACACAAAGAAGTCTACTGTGAATGTACAGCCAAAAGAACAACTTGAAGTACTGACTTAGACTTAAATGTTGGAAATCACGCACTGAAGTTGAAGTAATCATAGAAATTGAATACTGTATGAATTAGCTCTATTGATTCTTAAGATTTCTAGTAGAAGTAGTTATAAATGAGTAAATAGGGCTGAGCCCCGGTGGTGTAAGTGGTTGAGTGCGGAACTGCAGCCCATGGGCTTGGCGGTTCAAATCCAGCAGCAGCAGGGTAGCGCCCACGACTACCAGAGGCAGTGATGCCCACAAAAGAAAAAATTAAAAAAAAAAAGTAAAATGAGTAAATATAAAATATTGTAATTTTTTTGTTTGTTTTTGGGGCATCACTGTTCTCTGACGGTGGGAGTAGGAGGCCCAGCCTTGCTGCTGGATTTGAACCTCCAACCCAGTGTACCGTAGTCTCACGTACAACCAATATGCCACCGGGGCTCAGCCCAATATATATATATATATATATATATATATATATATATATATATATATGCCTCACTGCCTCTGGTGGTCGTGGGTGCTACCCAGCGCTGCTCCTGAGAGCCGCTGCTGGATTTGAATCACCAAGCCCGCGGGCCGCAGTCCCGCACTCAACCACTTACGCCACCGGGGCGCAGCCCAATATTGTAATATTTGATAGTAGTATTCTTATCAATTTTTTTCCTCATAAGTTAACTTTTACAATATTGTGTGGTTCCTTGGGGGAGATAAAGTGAATTGGGACTACAAAATACTTTTCTTTCTTTTCATCATTTAAATTGATGTGAAGAATTATCTTAGCCCTAAATTGGAGCTTTCATGGGAAGCAAGGAGACTTCATTGGTTACTTTTTTTGTTTTGTTTTTTGGCTTCACTGCCCTCTGGTGCTCGTGGGAGCTACCCAGCCTTGCTCCTGGAGAGCTGCTGCTGGACTTGAACTGCCAGGCCCGTGGGCCGCAGTCCCGCACTCAACCACTATGCCACCAGGGCTCAGCCCTCACTGGTTACTTTTAAACTGTATAAGGGCATATTTCATAGAACTAGTAAAATTCTTCGTGTATATATATGTGTACATGTATTTTGAAGGAGTCCTGGTAGTGTAGGTTACCCCTTGGGTGCTGTTAGCCATAAGCTCTGCAGTTCAAAACCACCAGCTTCTCTGTGTGAGAAAGAGGAGGCTTTCTCCTCATAAAAAGCAACAGGCTTGAAAGCCCACAGGCGCTCTTCTCCCCTGACCTACTGGGTTGCTGTGAGATGGGATGGACTTGATGGCAGTGGTGACATTTCGTTGTATTTAACTACGTCATTGAAACTTTAGTGGTAGTGCTATCAATTAGGTATTGCCATTTTCTTAGTAATTGTGCTCTAGAGTCTATTTGACGTCAGAGCCTATGCACTTATACAGATGGCATGTTGCTGCCATTGAGTCAGTAACAATTTACGGCTACCTCATGTGTGCAATACAATAATCCTCCTTATGGTCTTCAAAACCATGACTTCTCAGAAGGAGCTCCATACCTGTCTTCAGAGTCACCCTTGGGTGAATTTTAATTGCTAACTTTTCTGCTTGTTGTTGAGCACTTCACCATTTATACCATCCAGGAGCTCTCACCACCTCCCACAATGGATATAAAAAACAAAAATTCATTGCCATCAAGTAGATTGTGATTCATTGATTCTGTAAGTCAGACTCACACCATGCTGTAAGGTTTATGACACTGTAAATCTTTATGGAATTAGACAGCCTCCTCCTCCTTGTGAGGAGTGCCTATGGGTTTGAACTCCTCCTGACCTTGTGGTTAGCAGTCCAATTTCTTTTTCTTTTTTTCTTTAATCATTTTACTGGGGGCTCATACATCGTTTTTCACAATATATAAATAAGCATACTCGTCAAGCACCCTCACATGTCCACTTCTATTATTGTTCTCCAATCGTCGTCCTTTTCCCTTAAGCCCCTAGTATCGGCTTTTCCATTCCTTCCTCTCTTCCCCTGGTCTCTCCTCCCCACCAACCCTCAATACTTTATAAATTATTACTGTTCTGTCATATCTTACACTGCCCGACCTCTCCCCCAACCCACTCCTTAGATGCCCGTCCTTCAAATAGGAGCTTGTGTATATATCCTTGCTGTTGGTTCCGTCTCTCTACCCCTCCTTCTCTCCACCCTTCCAGTATCTCCAATCTAACCATTGGCCCGAAGGGGCCCATTCATCCTAGTTTCCCCATATCTCCAGCTCTCCTCTATGCTAGTGTG
>PVJH01046283.1:0-11926 GCA_004026705.1 Nesogale talazaci | reverse complement strand
TAATCTAAGGGTCAAATTTCAAGGACGGGGAAAGACCAGCCAGGGAAGAATGAGCTAGGATGGAAAAGGCCAGAGGGCATGCAGCTGTGTGGGATGTGGCCAGAGGAATGGGTCAAGGCACGTTCAGAATGAAGGACTTGGACTGTGAAAATGCGGAGTTTCTACATGGCTTGTGGGGGGTGAGGGTAGGGGGGTGAGTGAGGGGTGAGTGGGGGGGTGTCAGCTTAGAGCATGGCTCCTGAATAGGATGATTCACAAGCACAAGATTTACTCTTCTGCTACGTCTATTGGTGCCTCACTCAACTCTTGCAAGATCTGAAATCTCATTAAAGTAATAATGTTATAGACCCTTCCTGGAAGTGGAGCAGTTCGTCTCCACAAATCTAACAGGGTGTTTTACAAGTTGCATCACTTGGTCTGCTGGTGAATGGCACCTTTTGTAATGACGGATCTGTTCTTCAGAAGCAGAAAATTAAAAACGGTCCTTTCCACGGTGTCCACTTCAACTTTCAATAACGCAATAGTGACCCAAAGTAGGTGGCACGTCTCAGTGCAAAACTCCCGATCCGTTCACTTCATGAGGAAAAAAGACATAACCTAGTGTGCAAATGTGTTTCCTCCCCCCACCTCTCCACCCCCAACCCAAACTCTGCACTACACTGAGCCATTGGTGAAATGTGGGTCTATGTATGATGAATATTTTGTGGCTTCATTAGTCAACTCTGAGGACACACCCTCAACTCCTTAGGGGCAAGCTTCTTCAGAGCAGAGCCAAGTTTGGCACATCACTGGGGTCTGGAGTGAAATACAATGAAATTTGCATTTATATAGCACTCCTCCTGCTTGGGCTGGTCTGCGGGTCTGCGCTATCCACATTAAATAAAAACACAATTAAGAGTTCGTTCTAAAGTACCAGGTCAAACATATCAAACAAAATCAGGAATGGCAATTAGTGCTGGAATAGCAGAGCAAACAGATGGCTATTGGGATTGGATTTAAGAAGAGAAATGGGTTGTGCTAGCTGCATATCAATAGAGAAGGAGGAGTTCTAGAGTTTGGACTGAATGAAGTGTGCTTGGAGGTTGAGCTACAGAATCAAGTTGGGACAGTGACCCCATTCCGCAAAGAGGAAGCAGTGAAAATTCACTCGATGTGGACTGTACATCAGGTTCCGTGCCTTCTGTTGAGAGCCAAAGATAGACAGACTCCCATCCTGTCTTCAGGCTACTTAGAGTCCAGTTTGAAGGAATAGAGCATGTAGGAAACCACTTGGGAGACCTTTAGTCTAAGAACTGATTGAGGGTATCCAAGAGGACGCAGGCCACTCTACCTGGATCCCACGACAAGAAAGGTCTCTTCTCTGCTCTTCTGATATCCAAAAAGCCCTGCATTTTTAAATTTTAACTTCTTTCTTAAGAGGGAACTGGAACTTTTTTTTTTTTTTTTTGGAATCACTGCCTTCTGGTGGGTGTGGGAGGGCCAGCCTTGTTCCTGAAGAGCTGCTGCTGGATTTGAACCGCCAAGCCAGTGGGTCACAGTTCTGCACTCCACCACTATGCCACCTGGGCTTAGCCCGGGAACGAGAACTTTATGGCCTTTATTTTATCCTACTTGGTGGGACGATTCATATGACTTACTGCAGAAATGTTGTCTTTGGTGATGGGGTGGGATCCCAGATGATCCGGTGGGATGTGTTACACTTAGTAGAATGCAATGTTTGCATTGTATTAAGGGGTGGTGTAGTGGTTACGAGTTAGACTGCTAATCCTAAGGTCAGCAGTTCAAAGCCACCAGCCACTCCTCAGGTGACAGATGGGGCTTTTTACTCTCATAAAGAGGTACAGTCCATGAGGTGAGGTCCAGGTAGTATGGCAGGGGCTAGACCAAATCCAGGGATACATATGGTAGCTAATTAAAAAGGAGGGGAAGAAAAAGAAGACGTGGGTAGCTGGGGAACAGAGGATTAACCAACCCAAGGGGAGGGTGTTGTTTATATCTCCACAGGAAAAGAGGGGCCAGACTTCAACCCAGTGCTCCAAGATGTGAATGGAGGGAACCAGTCTGAAGGGCCGGCCCCAATTCCAACTAGGTGGACAGCCTCCCCTCTTCTAAGAAGAATTTACTTCAGGGGACAGGACTGCATCTACAGCTCAGGGAGAGGGACATGTCTGATCAGAGCCCATGGGTACAAATGAAGAGGGAGAAAGAGAGAGTGGAGCACATCCTGGTCCACCAAGCCTTGGGGACGATATCCCCACTTAGAGCAGTTAATGCACAGAGAGGACCATATGGCCGGCCCCACTATGAGACATGACATTCCTCACTGACTCATAGCCCTACAGTGTGGGAATTGCAGCTGATAGGACCCCACCACACCGAGACAAAACACTAAGGGTATGTAACAGAACATCAAGGGGAGCAGAGCAAGGAAATCCCAAAGGAAATACCAAAAATAGACTTAGGGGCTAGGCCGTGGCACCCCCTCAGACTCAACTGGAAAACATTCCTGAAGGTCAACACAGATGTTGAACTATTTACAGGCATTTCTCTCTTTTTTTTGTCATTGGTTTTGATGTTGTTTTGTTTTCTTTGTTGCTTTGTTTTGCTCTCTCTCGTTTTTGTGCATGTTATTATCTCTGCAGGTCTATCTAGATAAGATAGGTGGGATAAACAATTTGGAGGAGAAAACAGTCAGACCAAAGTTTGTACGGGGTCATGGGAGAAGGGGAGTTGGGGGAAAGGAAGTGAGATTAACAAACCCCAGGAACAAGGGAACAACAAGTGAGCCAAAATCTGTGGCCAAGAGAGTGTGGGAGGCCTGGTAGGGCTTGATCAAGGGCAATTTAACCAAGAGGAATTACTGAAACCCAAAATGAAGGCTGAGCATGATAGTGGGACAAGAGGAAAGTAAGAGGAAATAGAGAAAAAAAAGTAGGAGGCAAAAGGCATTTATAGAGATCTAAATATAGGCATGTACAGATGTAAATATTTGTATATAATGATGGGGAAATAGATCTATGTGCATATATTTACAGGTTTAGTATTAAGGCAGCAGATGGACATTGGACCCCTACTCAAATATTCCCTCAATGCAAGAACACTTTGTTCTATTAAACTGGCATTCTATGATGCTCACCTACCCAACAGAATTGCTGAAGACAAAGCAGGTGCATAAGCAATGTGATGAAGAAAGATGATGGTGCCTGGCTATCAAAAGATAGAGCGTCTGGAGTCTTAAAGACTTGAAGATAAACAAGCAGCCACCTAGCTGAGAAGCAATAAAACCCACATGGAAGAAGCACACCAGCCTGTGTGATCGTGAGGTGTTCATGGAAATCAAAGTATCGGGCACCAAAGAACACAAAAAATCATATCATTGTGAATGAGGGGGAGTGCAGAGTGGGGACCCAGCTAAAGTGATCAGATGTCCCGTTTTTGCCAGATGTCCTGTTTTTTGGCAGGACAGTCCTGATTTTAAACAATTGTTCCCGCGTCCCACGGTGTGTTAAAAAAGTCCCGATTTTTGGAAAGAATGCATGACAAGCTAGGGAACAGCAGGAGAACAGGCTAGACCAGAGGATGTTCACTGGTACAGACAGGAACCAGAAACATGGGCAATCCAGGACAGATGATCCCATCAGGATCAGTGGGGAGAGTGGCGATACTGGGAGGGTGGACAAGGATCTACATATAACCCCCTCCCTGGGGGATGGACGACAGAAAAGTGGGTGAAGAGAGATGTTGGACAGTGTAAGACATGGCAAAATAATAATAATTTATAAACTTAATTTATAATTTAATAATAATTTATAATTTATAAATTATAAGCAATGTGATGAGGAAAGATGATGGTGCCTGGCTATCAAAAGATAGAGCGTCTGGAGTCTTAAAGACTTGAAGATAAACAAGCAGCCGCCTAGCTGAGAAGCAATAAATTAATAATTTATAATTTATCAAGGGTTCATGATGGAGGGGTGGTGGGGAGGGAGGGGAAAAATGAGGAGCTGATACCAAGAGCTCAAGTAGAAGGCAAATGTTTTGAGACTGATGATGGCAACACATGTATGAATGTGTTTGATACAATAGATGGATGTATGGATTGTACAAGCCCACATTAAAATGTTTTTTAAAAAGATAAGAAAATGTTTTTGTGGAATGAAATCAGGATTTTCCCACAATTATATATACTCCAATAATATTAAGTAAATACAAGCAACCATTTACTGGCGTTTGGTGTGAAAGTCAGAAGTCTCACAAAAGATAGTCCACCCCCCTACTGTGAAGATAAGGGGTCACTCCCTTTGAAATCTTTAGCTAAAGTCTCCCACCCAAAGGCAAGCAAGGCTAGGCCCTCATCAGCAAAACTCAGGTCCACCCACCTTTTCACCTGGGGCCCCTACCCTCTCCCACCCATCTGCTCCCCATGCTGAGGGCGGAGGTGGGGGGAGTGGGGAGGGGGCTCTCCCTCATATAATCCCTTCCTCCCCTGGCTGTCTCTCCATGTAGGTCACCTGTCGGGCTGAGGTGAACATGCTACCATGAAATGGCTGACACTTACTATTTTTCTCTTTTTCATGCTCTCTATAACATTACTATAATAAGTAATAATGATTGCTGTACAACTGTGTCTATCCAACCCGTGATGCATGTATCAGAGGGAGGCTGGCTTTCCTCTGATATATTTTGGAGATGACGACGATAACATACGTACAAATGTGCTTGATACAATTGATGCATGGATTGTTATAAGAGCTGTAAGAGCCCCCATTAAAATGATTTATTAAAATTAAAAGAAAAAATATAATCTGAGAAACTAACAGGGGTCGCTCTGAGGTGGTATTGTCTCAATGGGAGTGAATTTTTTTTTTTTTGGTAATACTGTGCTAATAAAAAGTTAGTGGTTTGAGGGCTGAGCCCTGGTGGCGTAGTGGTTGTGCGTAGGACTGTGGCCCACTGGGTTGGAGGTTCAAATCCAGCAGCAAGTCTGGGCCTCCTACTTCCACTACCAGAGGGCAGTGATGCCCCCAAAACAAAACAAAACAAAACAAAACAAAACAAAACAAAACAAAACAAAACAAAACAAGTTAGTGGTTTGAATCTGTCAGAAAGATGTGGCTTTCTGCTCCCACAAAGCTTCAAAGTCCCAGAAATCCAAGGGGGTAGTTCTACCCTGGCCTGTTGCTAAGAGTCAAAATCCACTTGGTGGCAGTGAATTTTGGGTGTGCACCGGGTTACCTTCCTAAAACCCAAGAAGTTCTGAATTCAGAAATCCAACAGGTTCCAATGATTGTGGATGAAGGATTAGGACCTGAAGTGTAGGAGTTTCTCCTCAGCCTGACTACTCATTCCTCAGAAGTCAACATGCTTGTTTCCCTAGGGCTCCAGCTGAAATTGCTCTCACAAAGCACACCCCGTCCCTTTTTGACAGATTCCATAGCTTTTTTTGTTTTCTTTTTTAGAGCCCGAATATGCCTTGATCTGACGAAGGTGTGAGGTTCCCCTGAGGGCTGCCTCTTTCCTTGGCTTTGTTCATGAGGCCACCTTGCCGACAGTTTCCCCCTGCCTGTGTTAGTCTGGGTAGACTAGAGGAACAAATTCATAGATATTCATATGTGTCTAAGGAACAGCCTGATATACAAGAGCAATCGAACATTATGAAAATATCCCAGCGCAATCCAGATCAAGTCCATATGTCTGATATTAGCCCTTATGCCTGATATCAATCTATAAAGTCCTCTTCAGACTCATGCAATACATGCAATGGCGTCGAAAGCAGAAGATCACCGGCCAGTGCATGGAGAGTCTTGCAGATCCAGTGGCCACAGTGGAAGCATCTCAGCACTGGCAGGGGTCTCCATGTAGCTCCTTCAGCTCCAGGGCTCTAGTGTAACTCTCAACAGGAACGTCTCCCAGGGAGTGTCTCAGTGTTTCCCCTCTCCACTGAGCTATTTATCTCCTGAGCACCTCCAAATGAGGTTATCAAGCTGCGACTGAATTGACAGGATAACCTCCACTCCTTTGTTCTTAAGTCTCAAATGGACAACATTATGCAACCACATCCTGTCTCCTTGATCAAGCCAGTTTGTCTGCCCCTTTCCTTAAGTCAGCCCTGGAGCACCTCACTTGTGGTAGGAATAATAAATATTTGTCATGAATGAATTCCCTAAGACTGGGATCTTGAATCTCCACAGGAGAGCTCATCCATTTCCAGCTGTCACCTCCGGGCACTGAGACTTCTAAATGTGCATATTAAGGCTTGACTTGTCACTGGAACCCCTTTCCTTGAAGGTATGCCCAGATCTCTTTACCTAACTGTCTTGTTCGCATCTCATTTTTCAACATCTCCCTTCAGAAGGCCCCCACACACATGCAGGCCCCTACACACATGCACAAACTGGCATGAATCCTTGGGTGGTGCAAAGGGTTAACTCCCGTGACTGGTAAGTTGAAAAGCTGCAGGTTGGAGTCTAACCTGAGGCACCTCAGAAGACAGGCATGATAGTTAGGTTTATTGTGAGAACTAGGCAATAGGAACATGTGGGCAGAGTTTGGTCAGGTCACAGCTTGACTGGAGGGAAACTAAAATAAATAAAGACAGCAGGTATCCCATCTCCCTCTTGTTCCTTGCTGCTTTAGCTGGTTCTCTGCTTCAATGGGTGTGCTACACTACCTGTGGGCCAAGCCAACCCGTGGATCCTGTAGCTAGAGGGTGAGACTCCTTTGAGACCTTTTTCGCACTGCTGATGCATATACATTGCTTGAACGTGAGGCTGGTGGATCCTATCACTGTGCTTGGGTTTGAGATTCCATCCCCCTGCATAACTAAGATTCTGAGCTGTTAACTGTTGTTGACCTACCCTGCTGCCTGCAGGCACACTCTGTCTACCTTGCCTGAGGGAGAGAACTCCACTGTCTGCTTCCTTGACCTTGAACTCCACAGAAAGTGAGTTGAACTGAGGCCTCTGTACTGCTGTGTGCTATATTCTTTTTGGCTGTATAAATCTATCTATCTATCTATCTACATCTATCTATCTATCTATCTATCTATCTATCATCTATATCTATCATCTATCTACCTACCTACCTACCTACATCTATTATCTATCTATCTATCATCTATCTATCTATCTATATCTATTATCTATCTATCATCTATCTATCTACATCTATTATCTATCTATCCATCATCTATCTATCTCTAATATCTATCTATCTACATCTATTTTCTGTCTATCTATCTATCTATCTATCTACATCTATTATCTATCTATCTACATCTATTATCTATCTATCATCTGTATCTATCTATCTATCTACATCTATTATCTATCTATATCTATTATCTATCTACATCTATTATCTATCTATCTATCTATCTATCTATCTATCTATCTATCTATCTACCTAGTGTCCTGATTTTGTTTTGCTAGAGAGTCCTGCCTAACCCAAAAGACTTGGTGATCTTCTCTTCAAGAGCCAAGAATGAAGCACCACTCCATGCACTAGAATGGACTCGTCAGTAAATGACTTTCCTTGATAAGAGTTTCTAACTGGATCTGGGTGAGTCACTGTGGAACTAAAGTGGAGGGGAATCTTTTTTCAAACCCTCTAGCTTTGGGGTCTTGTGGAGTGCTTCGGTGGTACAAACTGTCCCCATGTTTGGTTGCTAATCAAGCTTGTGGGGCTGAACATGCAGAAAGTTTGGCAGCGCTGGGACAGAACACCCAGCTTGTTTGGAGGCAGGTGGAAAGTTACACTGATCCAGCCTTTTCCAACAGCAGCTCCCAATGCAAGAGGGACTTCCACATGCCCCATCAATGGGTAATCTCCTAGTAATTTTGCAAGAGGTCTATTCTTGTTCTTGTGCTACGGATACAGTAAGTGAAGCTTGGTGAGTTTAGATAGAGTGTCTAAGTACTTTGTCAGCCAAGCTTGATTCAGTCTTGAATCCTTTCACTGCTGAATTATTTTTTTGTTTGTAAGATTGTACAGTTGCTATTGCTTCTCGGCCTTTTGGCTAAGATCAAGTGAAGATTGTACGGTTGCACAGGTTTTGTTGTTGTTAGTATTGGAGGGGTGGCAGTCACCTAATCTGGTGTTAATTTTAGGATTAAGAGTATAAGGGTGGAGCCTAGGCTGTCAATCTGAAGATAGCCAATGAGACCTCTGTGTGGGTATGACCCTCTTCTAAGAATTCTGGGAATGGGATAATTCCTTCTTGGAGGCAGAAGACACTATCTCTCTACTCAGTCCCTTGGAGATGCTCTATTGTCAAGACACAAGGATGACTCCCTGTGAGACATCCTGGAGGAGAAGGCACATGGACTTACCCTGATGGAACCAGACCTCCGAAGCCAGAAAAGCCACATAGAAATTCCTGCCCATGCTGAGATTCTTGAGAAGCCACAGAGAGGCCCCTGCCAGTGCTGAGATGCTTCTACCACCCCTGGAGACACAAGACTCTGCACCCACTGGTCTGTGATGGTCCTAGAGTCCATTGCATGTACTTCATGAGTCTGAAGAGGACTTTATAGATTGGTATCAGACAAAAGGGTTAATATCAGACTTATTACCATGGACTGTACTAAGTTGGAATATTTCCTCAATCTTCAATTGTTCTTATATATAGATCTCTTTCTTATACAACATGAGTGTCTGTGAATTTGTTTGTCTAGTCTACCCCCACTAACACAGGGGCTTGTTATTGCTATTATTCGTTAGTGGACTGCATGCTGGATCACTGAGCATTTTAAATCTTTTGTTAGGTATGATGGATTTTGATAAATAGTGTGCTCTCGACAAATGAGAGAGGCGATAAGCAACATCATTGTGTTTAGGGAAGGGGCACATCTCTGAGGTTCCCCACAGGGGAGGAGTCAGGCTTGAGGGTGTAGGTGCCGTAGTCACCAAGAGTGTGGCACAAACCTTCTGGAGAAGGCTTTGTCTAGAGCAGTGGCCTTTGGCCTCAGCTGCACATTCAAATCATTTAAGAGCGAAAGCAAGGAAAACTCAACCCTCCCATCCCCCATCCCCTCAGCCACCACCACCACCACCACCACCACCACCACAACAACAACAACACTATGAATGAATGGCTCCCACTCAACAATTCTGATATCAATGCTTCTGGGAGCAGATTGAACACCAGGATCTTAAAAATTTCCCAGCAGGACTTCCTGTGGAAATGGATGTTGATGTGATAAGTTACCTGGTATCAAAGTCACTCCTTTCCGGTGGCTTTGAGCGCTTGGACTCTGACTAGACCAGATGGGAAACTGAATTTTCATTCACTTACATTTGAATGTTGATAGCTATCAAAGACGTTGACACCAGAAAACCAAACTCACAGCCACTGAGTATGTTGCAGCTCACAGGAGCCCCAGGGGACAGGGTCGGACAGGCTTTTTGAGGCTGTCTGTCTTTACAGCAGCAGAGAGCCTCATCTTTTGCCCGAGGAGTGGCTCGTAGTTTTGAACTGCCAATCTTGCAGCGACCAGCCCGAATCGTTGTTGAGTCTCCCTATGGGACAGCTCAACCCTCCTCAAACAACCCTGTCCTGGAAACACTAGGATCTCAGTCAGACAAGCGAAGGCTGTGAAACTCAAAGAGCTCAGGGAATGTGCCATGGCTTCCTTGCTAAGAACCCTGGGGACCAGGGGACCAGAAACTCTGTTCTCAACCAGCTTCTTGGTAGAAGTGGAGCACAGGTAGGTCCAAGGTATGGAGCTTAACTATCTCCCTGAGTTGTCCCATAAGCATGTGGAGAACCATGTACTGCTCCCAAAGGAACAGAAATATTGGGAAGCTCTGCCTGGGACACATGGAACTGCCCAGGTCTCGGATACCTGAAGTCAAGCGGCATGTTACATCAGTGAGACTCAGAGATTCCCGTTAGGATGTTGGTCCATCCAAAGACAAGTCATTCATCAATGCGTTTAACTGGGAGGAATGCTGGTTTTAGAAGAAATGGAAACACTCTCTTTGTTGGTCAGATCGTATTGCCTAAGCCCTGCAGGTGAATTGACTTCACAAACCCATCACCATGAACACGCTGTTATCTGGTCCAATGCTTGTGGTCTTTGGTCAACACAGTGCAGTCTGCATGGACTAAGTATCCTGATTCTAGTTCTGGTATTCATCCATCCATTCATATTCATGTATCACCTCAACATTGGACACAAGCTGTCACTGAACTTCTTGTCCTAAGGAACTGGCTGTAGGCAAATTGCTTGGAGACTTGGGATGGGCCCTTCTTTATACGTCTGGGGTTGGAAGGAGAAGGGCCTGGGGTTTAAAGGTAGTCTAGCTGACAGAGCAGCCAGCAACCCAACTTTGTCTGTCTAGCCTGATTATCCAGTGAGCAGGCCTCCATCTTTGAAGGTTTAGGTCTCTTAGACTTTTAGGGGATGTGATTTGCATTTGAGTTCTCTTCTGGAGGAATTAGGTCCAGACCCCACGCCCTGGCAGTGCAGAGACCAGGGGCAGGTAGACGGGTCTCCTTTAGAAGTAAATACAGAGTGGAAATGGTGAGCCCAAGTTTTCCACAAGAAAGGCCCTGAGCAGCCCCCCGATGCTGCCTTGTGAGGAGAATGCCGAGAAGGAGACGTGCTGAAATGAGCGGCGGCAGGCCTTCCACTCCACAGTAGAAAGAGAGCAGGCCCGTGACAAGGCCGAGTTGGGCGAGAGTGAGAGTCCCCGAGACTCTGGCTCACAAGGAAGCCCAGGGGGCCTTGTTAGCATGCCGACCAAGTACGCATCTGAGGCTGATTTGTCAACGTGGAAACACTCTTGCAGAAACAAGCAAGGAGGCCAGGAAACTGACAGGGCCTGAAGTTTTAATGGATATATATATATATATATATATATATATATATATATATATATATATACAAGCTGATAAAAATAACTCTGGTCCCCTCAGCCCCTCCTCCTCCAGCTTCCTGTAGGTGACTTGTGAACTAGAAAGAAGGGCTCAGCCCAAGTCCCCAAGTCATTTGCCCAGTAGTCAGTTCCCTTCCATAAAGAAAGGAACTCAGAGAAGTTGCGTTTGGTCCCTCTTGAGGTGCTCCATGCGTGCTCTGGAGCCTACGATCGGGTTGAACTAATAACGGAATGTATGGAGACTAGAGAGAGGAGCAAGGTGAATAAACTCACTGCCCTTGAGTCCGTGCCGACTTGGGGTGACCCTACAGGGCAGGGTAGGCCAGCCTCCTGCCTCCGGCCTCCTGTGGGTGACTTGTGAGCTCTCAAGGAGGGTCCCCCCATTGGAGTGCGCTTTGCACCTGGAGAAGAGCGTCAACCCGTCCCTGCTGGAATGGCACACACTGGCCACAGACTAGAACGACCCCCCTTCTCTGTGACTTCGTCCAGATGCATGACCTGGATGAGCAGGTGGAATCCATCAAAGAGCTGGGCGGCTACGTCACCAACCCAACTCCCTCTGTTTGTCAGTTGAATAAGGGTGGGGGGTGGAGTTTACCCTGCAGGCAGAACAGTTTGGAACAGAGATGAATCTAAATTCTTGGCACCTTGGCCATGGAGAGAGGGTGTTCACAGAGGTGGGCTTGTGGGATCAATAAAATGTGACCGATAAGCAGGCTAAGCCTTCTTTATGGGTTGGGGTTTGTCAGAAGAGTTCTGGAGCCTTGTGAAAGACCAACACCTGTGACAGTCTTGGGATGCATTCCAAGTCCCCACATAATGTTCCCACAGCCCCGTTCCTTAGAACGAGGAGTTCAGTGACAACTTACGTCCAGAGTTGAGGTGATGCATGAATATCTATCAACGAATGAATGAATACCAGAACTAGAAGCAAGATAAACACTTAGTCTGTGTAGACTGCACTGTCTTGAACAAAGATTATGAGCACTGGGCCGGATGACAGGGTGGGGATGGGGTACAGGGAGTGATGGGAGTCCTAAGACAA
>PVJH01046282.1:0-11929 GCA_004026705.1 Nesogale talazaci | reverse complement strand
GCAAGCATGGGTGCTGATGAGGTCCCTGGAGTAGAGTCCTGGGAACTCACTCCCTGATGGGCAGGTGCTAATCTCCTGCTTCTGGTGTGAGACAGACAGAGTGGCCCAGAGGCATTTGGGACGGACGAAAGGGCTCGGCCAGCAGCTAGTTGCCAACCAGGATAGAAATGGTTATTTTCATAGCAAAAGGTACCACCTGAATATCAGTCATGCTTCTGACCTGCGTAGACATTGGTCTGGACATTGCGTTGGGAGTCCGTGGACCCACGTTAGGGTCTCTTGTGGGGTGGCATGGGCAGCAGTCAGAAAGCACCGGTAGCCTCTCGGGGGAAAGACGGGACCCTCTACTCCTGGCCACAATTGCTGTCTCAGAAACCTGCCGCGGGCTCACCGTGAGTCACCATGGACTCCTCGGCAGGGAGTCTGGAGTTTGGTGGTGGGGTTGAGGGGGGCCTGGAAGGAGGACAAGTAGGGACTCCAGAAAAGTCAGGGAGACCTGCACGAGGGCTGTAACTCGTTATCACCGCTGGGCCTCAGAGAGTCAAGACAGAGATTTCAGTGACTCACTGACGGTAGCCCAGAAGCCAATGCATGCCTCCAATGGCAAGCTGAAGCCCCTCAGGCCCCGGCAGCAGATTTTAAAATGTCCTCAGGCTGACCCCAGTCCCGCTATTGAAAAGAGCAGCAGGAGGAAAGGAGAACTCTTGAAAGATGGAGGGAGGATTCCAGAGACCTGTCCATCCAAATTCCAGAAAGCTCAAGAGAGTCCCTGAAGTGGCGAATGGGACAAATCCTAAACGGATGGGACTAAATTGACTTCTGCACCGTGATTCCCTTTCAGCTATTCTAGAAGGGCCTGTACTATTCAGGGGAAGCTGTCGGTGGAAGGCGGCTCCTTGACACTGGAGATGCGTAAGGTGAATGGGCAGGGGCTGCTGGGGCAGTTTTTGCCCCGACTAGGTTTTCAGAGGATACACTCATCTTAGCAAGTAATCAAATGACCCATGATCACTAATGAGGCTGTGGAGGGTCATCAAGTCAGTTCTGGTTCACGGAGACACAAGTGACAAAGTAGAACTGTCTGTCAGGCTTTTGTGGCTGTCATTTTTACAGAAGCAGATCAGTCCCTAAAAGTTTTCTACCATGGAGCCCCCTAGGTGGGCTTGAACTGTTAACCTTTTAGTTAGCAACTGAGTGCTTAACCCATAGGGCTCCTTGCACTGACAGAAATGGGAGTGATAATATATTGAATTCTAGCTGAGCCCTGGTGGTGCAGTGGTGGTGCGGTGGTTGTGTGCGGAACTGCAGCCCACAGGGTTGACAGTTCAAATCCAGCAGCAGCTCTCCAGGGGCAAGTCTGGGCTTCCTACTCCCACCAGGGCAGTGATGGAGAGAGAGAGAGAGAGAGAGAGAGAGAGAGAGAGAGAGAGAGAGAGAGAGAGAGAGAAAAGAATTCTAACGTTGCACATCATCTGACCCAGCTTTCAAAGTTTATAAAATTATTAACCTTGCTTTATCTATAAGGTATCGGGAGCATTATGGGTTTTGATCCCAATCCTCTGGTGTAGACATCTTTATTTGTACTTTCAAAATAACATTTTCATGTTTGTTGGAAAAAAAACCTTAGAAATTAAGCACTAATAGGAAACCAAATATCACTAGTATTTCACTGCCATAAACAATCAACACATAAAATCCATAAAATGTGATTTTAAAAGCAAATTGCCATGAATGTGCATGAGGAGGCATCAGAAATTTTCAATCCAAAATTGCGTGAACTTCCTGACATTTCCTTGTAAGTGCTGTTCATATTACGATTGTGCATTTTGTTCCACCCTCTCTCTGCCTGCCTGTTCATCTTCCATATTACTGGCTTCTGATAAAGGTGATGCTGTAGACGGATATAAAACACGGTCACTCTTCCAAAAAGATGTGCAGAAAACAGATATGGAGTAAAAACGCAAAACCTTGTGTGAGAAACGAGTGAGAGACGAGTTGAGCATGGACAGAAAAGAGTTGAGGGTTGAGCCCACAGGAAGCAATCAAGAGGCACGGTGAACTTGAGGCAGGTCAACCCGGAGCCCTGTGCCCTCTCCTCGGCGAGGGTCAGTTCCCGGAGCAGCCAACCCCAAGGAAGGTGGCCCTATCTCTGCTCCCAACACCTGCCAGGTGAGTGGGAGGTTAAGCCCGGCATTGAATCTAGTCCACAGAGAGCATGGCCGCCCTTTCCACCCATCCCCTGGAGTAGCCTGTGCGCCCTGAGAGCGGGGTGGACTTCACAGAACCCCCACACAGCAAGGGAGGCTGAATTATGCCTGCTCTCCCAAGGTTCCCTGAGCCCCCGAGAGGATCTAAAACAGCTTGCACAGTCGTATGGTTGCAATCTGTCACTTGATTTAGCGCCCTGCACAGTTCCAGGGAAGGCCCTGAAGGGTCCTGCTAGCCAGGGGTTAAAGCAACTCTACCACTGGAGGACGGATTACAATTTCCCCTCCCCCTTTTGGCCTAATAACATGGACACGGAAGGGCGGAACCATCCCTGGTGACCACCAAGATCCACCTAAGAAAAGGCAGTGACCATTTTTGGTTTGGGATTTTGATATTTGCCCTTTACCCCAACCCATTTCATTTGTTGTATGAATACACCTTAAGTGGAGGGACAAAGGACAGCAGGATGGCATCATCTCTAAGTAATCCCAACACTTTGCAGGACAGAGGCCAGCAGCAATGTTCAATATAAGAAATATGGGGGAAACAGTAGTCACCAGGCCTCTGGAACCAAAATTGCATCTGATGGCCTCAAGGGTCGGGTTTTTGAAGTGAGCCTAGCTGATCTGCAAAATGATGAGTTTGCCTTTAGAAAATTTAAGTCAATTACTGAGGATGTTCAGGGAATACCAGAAATAGAGTTGGGGGCCAGGGCATAACAGCCCATGAGATATCAGACTAGACTGGAAAATATCCCTAGAGATAAGCAAACAGACCTTGAACTATTTATCGGTCTTTTTTTTTTTTTTTTTTTTTGCCACTGGTTTTGTTTTCTTTTGCTCTGTCTTGTTTGTCTGCATTTATTATCTCTGCATGTCTATCTAGATAAGATAGACAATCTGGAGGAGAAAACAATGGGACTGAGGATTATGGAGGGACATGGGAGAGGGGGAGGTGGGGAGAAAGGAAGTGAGTGTTAACAAACCCAGGCACAAGCGACAACAGGTGATCTAAAATCAATGGAGAGAGGAGGGTGTAGGAGGCCTGGTAGGGTTTGATCAAGGCAATACAAAGGGGAGAAATTACTGAAACCCAAATGAAGGCTGAACATGGTGGTGGGACAAGTAAAAGAGGAAAGTAAAAGAAAATAGAAGCAAGAACTATGAGGCAAAGGACATTTATAGAGGTCTTCATACAAGCATGTACATATGTAAACATAGTTATATACGATGATGGGGCAATAAAGCAATGCATTTGTAGGTTTAGAATTAAGGTAGTAGATGGACATTGGGCCTCCACTCAAGTACTCCCTCCATGCAAGAACACTTTGCTCTATTAACCTGGTATCCATGATGCCCACCTTCCCGACACGATTACTGAAGGCAAATCAGATGGATAAGCAAATGAGGTGAAGAAAGCTGATGGTTCCTGGTTATAAAAAGATACAGTGTCGGGGGTCTGAAGGCTTGAAGATAAACAAGTGGCTATCAAACTCAGAAGCAACCAGGTCCACATGGAGGAAGCCCACCAGCCTATGTGATCACGAGGCGTCGAAGGGATCAGATATCAAGTGTCAAAGACCCGGAACAAAAAGGTCATATCATTGTGAATGAGGGGCAGTGTGGAGTGGAGACCCACAGCCCATCTGTAGGCAACTGGACATCCCTTACAGAAGAGGCTCAGGGAGGAGATGAGCCACTCAGGGTTCAGTATTGCCCCAAGGATGCACACAACTTTCCTCTAGTTCTTTAATGCTTCCTCTCCATCACTATCATGATCCCAATTCTACCTTACAAATCTGGCTAGAACAGAACATGTACACGGGTACAGATCAGAGCTGAAAACACAGGCAATCCAGGACAGATGATAATAATAATTTATAAATTATCAAGGGATCATGAGGGAAGGAGGTGAAAAAGATGGGCAGTTGATACCAAGGGCTCAAGTAGAAAGAAAGTGTTTTGAAAATGATGATGGCAGCAAATGTGCAAATGTGCTTGACACATGTATGGATTGTGATAAGAGTTGTATGATCCTCTCAGTAAAATGATTTAAAAAAAAACCCTACTGGCTAACTGAAGAAATAAGAAATGAAATTTAAAAATAATTTAGATGAGGACAAAAATTCAGGATAGCTAAACCTTTGAGACAAAGGAAAGACAGTGTGCAGAAAATGCAATTGACAGGAATAAATGTACTTAATAAAAGGGGAACCAAAATCAATACCTTCACCCAACATTTTTAACAGTTAGAACAAGAACAGCAAAATAAAGCTTTAGGCACCAGACAAAATCAAACCAAACAAACAAAAAGCCTCACTGCCATAGTGACCTTATAAGAGCAGGGTAGGACTGTCCCTGTGAGGTTCTGAGACCGTAAATCTCTATGGGGATATAAAGTTTTGTCTTTCTCCTGAGGAGCAGTTGGTGATTTCAAACTTCTGACCTTGTGGTTAACAGTCCAATACATAACCATTATGCCACTGGAAGAAATGAAATAATAAAGAGTAGAGTAGAAAGAAACGAATCAGAAAACAGAAAAAGCAGTGGGAAAAAAAGCAAGAAGAAAAAAGTGGGTTCTGTGAAAGGATTAACAAAGTTGACAAACCATTAGCAAATCTTACAAAGAAAAGAAGATGCAAATATTGCAAGTAAGAAATGGGATATATGATGTTACAAAACTACCAACCGAAATAAAGAAGACAATAAAATGATCCTCTGAAGTACAGTACTTCGACACATTTGAAAAATCTAGAAGAAATGGATAAATTATGTGCCAATAAAACTGTTGGGGAAAAAACAAGTAATAGAAAGGCCTTAAAAAAAAAAGACCTTTTTTTCATGTTAAAAAAAATGAGCTAATGGCTGAGCCCCGGTGGCGTAAGTGGCTGAGTGTGGGACTGCGGCCTGCGGGCTTGGCGGTTCACATCCAGCGGCGGCTCTCAGGAGCGGCACTGGGTAGCGCCCACGACCACCAGAGGCAGTGATGCCCCCAAACAAAACAAAACAAAATTGAGCCAAAATACCTAGGAATAAACCTAACTATAGAAACAGAAGATTTGTACACAGAAAATTTCTACAGGAAATCAAAAGAAACCTACATAGATTGAAGAATATTCCATGTGCACAGATAGGAAGACTTAAAGTTGTGAATATGTTAATACTACTCAAAACAATCTAAAAATGTAACAAAATTCCGATCCATACTCTAGAATCATTCTTTACAGAGATGGAAAAACTCATCACTCACTTTATATGGACAGGAAGGAGACTCAGGTTAAGCAAAGTCCTATTGAAGAACAAAGTTGAAGGCCTCCTACTTCCTGACCTCAAACCTACTCTATAGCCACGGTAGTCAAAACAGCTTAGTCCTGGCACCACGATAGATATGTCGACCAATGTGTCGAACAGAATAGGGAATTGAGAATTAATCGATCTACTTACAAACAACTGATTTTTGACAAAACCAAAAAACCATCAAATGGGGAAGAGATTGTCAACACACGGTAGTGGCAAAATTGGATCTCTATTAACAAGACACATTTATTGCTCCAAATGCAAAAACAAACTCAAGATGAATTAAAGATAGAAATATGAGCTCTGGAATTACAAAGATCATCAATGAACAAGTAGGGACAGACTTAAGGGCCCCAATACATAATAGGAACACAGTCTTTTTTTTTAGTTTTTTTTTTAGGCATCACTGCCCTCTGGTGGTGGAGGCCCAGCCTTTGCTCCTGTGAGCTGGAATTGAACCTCCATCCCAGTGGGTCCCTGTCCCGCGCACAACCACTACGCCACTGGGGTTCAGCCCTAAACATAGTCTTAAGTAGAATGAAAACTATACTCAAGCAGAAGATAAAATAGATGACTGGCATCTCCTAAAAACTAACAGCTATGTGCATCCAAAGCTTTCCTCAAAAGAGTAGAAAACCCACAGAACAGATGAGAACATTTTAACAATGCCATGTTGGATAAACGATGAATCTCTAAAATCTACAGGAAACAGCCGTACCTCAACAAGAAAAAGGCAAATGATCCAGGTGAAAAATTGCCAAGGGGACACGATGAACAGACCGTTCCCCAAAGAAGACATACAGGTGGCCAACAAGCACATGCAGAAAAGGTACAATGCATAAAAAGCAAACGATGAGATACCACCTCACACTGAAATGGATAGAAGAGTGAAAACAAATAAAGCAACAGCAACAACAACAGCAAAAAACACTCAGAAAATGCTGGAGGCCGTGGTGAGATTGGCGTTCTCATACATTGTTGGTGGGACTGTGGAACTGTCCAGCTCCTGTGGAAGGCGGACTCTCACTTCCTTAAGCACCAGGGAATAGAAACATCCCACGACCTGGGGTTCCTTTCACTTGGTTTGCACCTAAAAGAAGAAAGGGTGCAAGCACTCGCAGATACACGCACACAGCGTGTTCCTTGGGGCGCTGTGGACAGTAGCCAGAAGATGTCAGGAGACTAAAGTCCATCAGTGGAATAAACAAACTTTGGTGCAGACACACAATGGAATACTGGGCACATCACAATGATGAAATGGTGAAACACCTCATGACCTAGTATTTGGAGGGCGTTATACTGAGTGGAGCTAGTCAATCAGAAAAGGAAATTTACTGTCTGAGACCATTGTTTGGGACAAAAATGAAGATAAAGGTTAACATACCCCAAGGAACAGACTTTAATAGTTTCCAGGTTGGGAGGGGAGGGGTGGAATGGCAGCACAAGGTATGAAGGTGCCAACTTGGTGAGGGGAAGATAGCATCTGATAAAGGGAGGTGGAAAAAATGGAGGGGGGCAGGGGGAGCTAATGGAGGCTGATAACTTGTTAAAGTTGTAGAATACAAAAATGATAACCTGATGTGTAACCCCCACCCAATTCACAATAAACACACACACACACACACGAAATGAGCATTTCCATACATGTCTACACATTCTTTCAAAACAAGGTTTTTAGCAGTAAAATAACCCCTTAAAATTCTTTGAGAAATCAAATTTAAATTACTTTTATAATATGTTTAGAATATATTGTGGAAGTAAGAAAATATAGATAAGTCTCAGAAATATATTACTCTCTTTTGAGCCTTGTTAGAATTTTGTTAGTCTCTCTCGATATATATATATATATATATATATATATACACACACACACACATATATACACACACAGTATAGATAGATATAGTGGGAGAGAATATATATATGAGAATGTATAGCAAGAGAGAAAACATAGTATTGAAGTTATATTTTTTCCAACAGATTTTTCAAATACATTCTTCAACTAGAGGAGTTTCTCATTTGCAAATCAGGTAACTATTTCTGGGATCCTAAGGAGAGAAATTAAATAAATAAAACTAAGTGGTGAATTTTTTCAGTATTCATTGTAGGATTTGGTGGCTGACTTCTGCCTCTTCCTCTTCCCCCACCTGGTCAGAGACCCCCCCAGAGGGAACTGAGTGATTTCCTCATTAGTTCCCAGGAAGCTTGTTTGCAGGTACCATTTCTGTAGGGGTCCCATGCACCTTCTTTACATGATTAGCTTTCCAATCCCCTTGGTGGGCTACAAGCACCTTATCTGCATAATCTCACTCAATTACTTTGTGGAGACACTAAACCATGGCAGGAAAGGTCATATAATCATAATTCATTGTACTACATTAATCACCGTGAAAATAGAGATTAAAACCACTATGAGATACACGTGCATACTCCTCAGAATGATTAAAGTGAGGAAAATCATCATAGAAAGTGTTGGTAAGGGTGCGAAGCAAATAGAATATCAATATGTTGCTGGTAGAGATATAACATGATACATCCATTTTGGAAACGAAGTTGCTGTGATGCAAAGTTAGACAGTTATCATATGACATAGGAATTCCAAGAAAAATGAAACCATATGTCTATTAAGAAAGCTTCTATGCCATTGTTTACAGCTTTATTTCAGAACAGCTCCTAGCTGAAAACAACTCAGATGTGCAACAGGTGAATGGATAGATTATGCTATGCCCATACAATACCATACTACTCATTAAGCAACACAAATTACTGATGCACACAACATGAATTCATCTAAAGATGTCCTATTAAGTGAATGAAGTCAGAGAGAAAGGATGGAAGGAGTCCATTTATCTGATGCCTCAGAAAGGCAAACTTAGGTGGATTTAGAAAGTAAGAAAAAAAAATCCAAGTAGAAAAAAGCACACTGGAAAAAAATTTTACTATTTATTTATTGCATACATTGATGAAGGTCAGAAGCTAACCTGTCTAGGATACCTTCCTTTGTGTCACAAAGAATAGAAAGAAGCCTTACTTTTCCAGGAGTCTGTTAATGACTCTCAGAAGAAAGATGAGGCTTTCCGATCCTTTACAGCAGGAGTCTCTTTAAAGAGACCCTTTTTGGGGAGCCTTTGGGGCAGCTCGGCTGTGGGTCTGAATTACAGTTTATTGTTCATGGCTACCCTGTGGTTCCCAATGGGGAGGGACTGCCCTCTGGCGGTTAGTATGGAAATTTCCTGGAAGTATTTTTGCCAAAATGTTTGGAGCCCACTAAGCGATACAAATAGTTAAGGGTTCGACTACTGGCCCAAAGGTCGGCTGTTTGAACTCACCCTGAGGTGTCTACAGAACCATGTCCACTGCCTGTATGCATCCCTATGAATCAGATTTAACGTCACAGCCACGAACTCTGAAACTGAGCGGACGGGGGACCAGGGAAACCAGACAGGCACTCGGTGGTCCAGAACACATTGTCCGTTTCCCAAGCAAAGTTAAAGTGCCTTTCCAGGCACTCATCCGGAATCTTCGTCTGTGTTGCAGGAATTTTGCTTTTTGTTGTCATGCATGTTGAATCTTCCAGGAACGAAATGACTCTGTGAGTCCAACTTGCTCATCAGTTTCAAAAATCCAGATACAGACAGCAAGCGCGATGTGTGGCGTTTGAGCTGCCCCTGGAGTCTGCAGTAAGAAACTCTGAAGGAAAGGGGAGTGGGCATGAGATGATTAGCTGCAGGGTTGGGAGTCTGAATCCACCGGCCACCCCAGGGGAGAGAGAGGAAGCTATCTGCTTCAGAAAAGATATACAGCTTCAGAAAGGGTCGCCACGAATGGGAAACAACTCCATGGTAGTGCGTTTGGGTTATTCTGTTTCCAGGGCTGTTAAGACTCTTTCTTGGAATTAAGAGAGTATATAGGTTACAAAGTTAATGAAACTTATTTTTTAGGGCAGACAGGGGCAGAGCAAAATATCTATCATAAAAAGTCTAACAGCCCTACTCTCTCAATTCTCCCCACCCCGCCCCCAAACTCACTTCCATTGAGTCGATTTTGGCTCACTGTGACCTTGTGGGTTTCCTAGACTGAAACTCTTGACAAGAGTAGAAAAGCTTTGTCTTTCTCCCTCGGAGTAGCAGGTGGTTTCAAACCGCTGACTTTTGGCTTAGCGGGCCAACAGCTAGTGAATGCTAAATTCTCACCAGCAGATTAGTGGGACCTCATGAAGGGGTGCAGGGCATAAAAAGTGTCCTCTTCCCCACCCAGAGGGCCCACAGTTTGCTGATGCCCAGGAGAGGGGAAGTCATGATGTTCTGCTTTGAAGTTCCTTGCAAGGATACATGGAAACATGACTCCACATGACACCGTGCGTGTCTTCCTTCACCTTCTGTTACCACTGATCACGGCTCCCTATGACCGAAGGGAGTGTCGTAGGTGGGTCGAGAGATGCTTTTTGATTGGACAAGGGGTGGACGTCTCCCCAAGACTAAGCAATCCCATTGACTGGCCAACAACCATGTAGGCTGATGTACAAAGATGAGCTGGTACAGAATCACGAATTGCCTCCGCTAGACTCTGGGTTGTAAGCCTTTGACCAGCAAAACTCAGGAGAAAGCAGTTTTAAACGGAAGAATTGGAGGTGGGCATTCAAAAAGCAGAAGTTTGAGAAAGCAGAAGCGGGAGTACATAGAGGCGATGGGATGAAAACCGACAGTCTCGTACTTGAATAGGTGAGCTCTTCCTGAACCTGCTTGCCATCCAGACGCGCAGGCCTGTGGGATTGCAGGGCAGGCCTCAGTGGCTCCAGCGCAGTGAACCGTCACCCTTCATCAAGGTGTCTTTGCACATGGTGCTCTCTCTGCCCGCAATATTTCTCTCTCACTGCCCTCTCCACACCCCCCCCGCCCCAGTCCGTACCCACCTGCCCTTCACCTCAGAGAGGGTTATTCTGATGGCTCCACAGAGACCCACCTCCCAGGTGACCACCCCCAGTCACTGCTGTGATTCTCAGTCACGATGCCTTTCCCAAATCCTTGCCCTCATATTGAATTCAATATGCAAATGTTTCTTCTAGAATGTCTGCTTTTTTTCCGTATCCAAACAAACAAGCAAACAAACTGGCATTGAGTCAATGCCCACTCATAGTGGTGTGATAAGACAGGGTAGAACGGTGTCTGTGAGTTTTCTAGATGCAGGAGTAAAAAGTCCCATTTTTCCCTCGCCGAGGGGCTGGTGGTTTCAAACTGGTGACCTTGCAGGTAACAGCCCAGCGTATAACCACTGCGCCGCCGCCAGGGCTCCTTTCATGATCTCGGCTGAATCCAAAGACTGTTTGACGTCGATCTCTTCAGCATAGGGCTGGCATGTGCATCTCAGAGCACCGCCAGTGAGAATAGTGGCCTTGGGCTTCCTACTCCGGCAAAGAGTTACAGTCGCAGAAACCCACAGGGAGAATTCTACTCGGTTCAAGAGGGCCGCTACGAGTCTGAATTAACTCGATGGCTGTGAATTTTTGAGTGCATTTCTTTTGCATTCTCATTGGGGTAGAGAGGAGACAATAAATAAAATAATGAAGAAAAAAAGTAGGGTTCTTTTGATGCTGATAAATACGAAGAGGTGTCAAACAATAATTATAAAGTAATGAGGACTGGGGTAGGGGTAGGGGGAAAAAGGACAGAGGGGGAAGAAGAGAAGCTCACATCAAGGGCCCCAGTGGAAAAACGGATATTAGGGGAATGGTAACGAAAGCAGGCATGTGAAGGTGCTTGGCACCATATGTAACTATGCATTGAACTATGTATGGTGAAAAGCGATGTACGAGCCCCCAATAAAATGATCAAATAAAAAAATATGAAGAGTGCAAGCAGGGCCAAAAGGCGAGAGACTCACAAAGCTTATTCTTTATGAGGTCAAAGTCAGATAAGCCTCCACTCTCCAACTCACTCTCTTTTTTAAAAACCAATTCTCATACCACCTGTCCCTCCCTTTACTTCTCGAATGGGCCAGTGATTCGTTGCAATGGCCACACAGAACGTGCAGGCCATACCAACAGTTAAGTGGTTTTTTAAGGAAACAACAGAGTGCAATTGTGGGCCAGGTGACAGCTCAAGATGAGGACCAGAAAGCCACAACAGAAGCAGGAGCAGGAAGCTTGCACACAAAGTCTGGAAGATGACCCTGAAGTGATGGAAAGCATCCCGCCCCTCCTCAGTTCAAGACAACTCTCTCGGCTTCTCTTGGCAGTCAGTGCAAGCCAGCCAGCAGATATCTTCTCTGAGTCACACAGCCCCTGTGGTAGTTACATAATCTGCTGTCGATGTGAGAATTCAGTGAGGAGGGTGGAGTCTAGGCTGTCAATCAAGTCATAGCCAATGAGACTTCTGGGTGGGTATGACCGTCTCCTGAGGATTCTGGGAACTCCTGCGTTTCTTCCT
>PVJH01046281.1:0-11919 GCA_004026705.1 Nesogale talazaci | reverse complement strand
CTTCGTTTTACAAATGGCCAGGCAGCCCTGCCCCTTCATCTCAGTCAGCACCCGCAGGGGGAGGTCTCTGCGTGTGCTGCAGGAGAGCTGTCTCTGGTGTCCCAGCTCTGTTCTGCAGCCTGGTGGTGTGGGGGCAGGGGCAGCAGGGAGGGCGCTCAGGGCCCCTGGATCAACAGGGCCTGTCCATGTGGCAAAGTCCCGTGTCCCTGTGGGTCAGTCTGGCTCTGTGGGGGCACGAGTTGCTGCCCCAGTGTCCCTGGGTACACACACACCTGAGGGGGAAGGGTCCTGGCTCAGCTGGTGCTGCAATGGCCTTGGCAGTGAGTTGCTGCTGCCACTCTGCTTGCAGGCCTGGCAGGGTTGTAGCCCTGGCAGGGGTGATCAGAGACCTCAGACCCTCTTTGTTTCCTGCTGCAGCTGTAGCAGTTAACCCCGGATTGCTCATTTATGGTATGAAACCTACCCTCTGTTTGTCATACTGTGCTGGCTTGTGTTTGCGGTGATCCTGTAAGCTATAGCAAATGACAGCCTGATGACCCATCTGAGCATGTGTCATACTTCACCCAGTTAACTAAAGTGTTCTCATTCACTCATTGATGGCCTCATTCAAACGTATATATGTACACACACACACATCTATCGCAGAAAGCAACCCTGGAGGATGCAGCAGGGTCAGCACTCTGCAGCGCTCCTCGCTGGCTTGCGGTGGTTATGGGCATTGTGGAAAGCACCGTGGCGCGTGTTTTAAGTGCAGGGGGTCTTCCCACCCCACTCTGCACTGTTTGTGTGTGGCAGAGAGCAGTGTAAAATCAGAGACAGGGCTCTTCTTGGCAATAGAGAACACGGTTTTTCCCTGCAAGGAACCAGTGGTTTCAAACCCTGACCTGGTAGACTGCCGCCCACAGGTCACCCTGCACAGGTCACCAGGGCTCACCGCAACAAAAGTGACAGGTGGACCTTTTGGGAATCCCAATCACGACGGGAACAGAGGGACGTTACGGTCTCTGAGAAGGTCATTGCACTTGATCGGTGAGTAAACTGGGAGGAGCAACCTCCCGTCAGAGAAAAACAAATATTCTAAAAGTACTTAGAAACGCCAAGAGGAGGATGCACTGGGCGTCCTTCGTGACGCCCGGGGCTCATCCTAGGCAGCCCTTGACGGCCCACACCAGGGGGTTCCGATGTGGACGTGCCATGACGGGAGCTGTGTGCTTCCTGGAACTCACCTGGAGCATGATGAAGGAGCAGGCGTCCTTGGACTGGAGGTGGAAGCACCCTAGTGCGGAGGCAGATCCTGCTAGGGCCAGGTTGTGGCACTGGTGGTCAGTGCATGTTCATTCCGATCTCTTTCGTGGGGGGGGGGGGTCGCGCGGCAGGTGAGTGTGCCTCTGGGCCATCATATGTTTACTATGTGAATGCCTGCTCACTTCCTTACAGCGGGCGAGACTGGGAGACAACCTTCTGCCTTTGTGAATGCGTGTTCTTGAGAGTTTTGCTCTGTCACCAACCCCCCTTGTTCTTGTGAATAGTACCCAGTCACTTAAGAGTTTCATGTGTACAAGTCAACAATGAATACATTGCCGTCTGAAACCAACCCATTTAATTTCCTTTTCTCAACAGTGTCTCAAATTCCACACTACAGGCTAAATTGATGGCAATGTGAGTTAAATTGCCTCATTCTCTTAGCGGGTGATTTATCATGTTCTCCAGCATAAAATGATAACGACGCCTCAGAACAGAGCCCAGAAGACCAAGAAAATAGGGGTGGCCTGCAGTGAACTGGCAGCGAGAAATTTGGCTTCCAAGCTGAGCAGTCCCACGTTTCTTAAAGTGGAAAAGCAGCAACTACAGCTGACAGCCCCCCCCCCCTTGCCACTGAGCAGTGAGATGAGCCTCTTCTGCAGGCACCACTCCTCAGCACAGCCATTTTTCCCAACCCCCGAGACAGCCCAGCCAGACAAACCTCTTAGCTTGCGGGCCTCTGGGGTTCCTTGTGGGTCACTTATGGTGGCAGCTAGACAGAGACTTCACAGAGCTCAGGCTTCAGGTTTCACCATTGTCTCCCTCTTCCTCTCTTCTTTGTTCTCTGGTACTTTCCCCTCCCACCTGCCCCCACAGCATGCGTGTCCCACCTTCTCTGGGACCTCTCCCGCCTCACTAGACCGAGCCAACCACTGCATGTACTCGCTCCATCAGCTCACACCCCCGATGCAGTCAACCCCAAGTCCCAAAGAAACAGCCCCGAACAACTGAAGACCACGGAACCGCAAGGGAGTCCCCTGAAGAAGAGACGCGGGACGGCCCGAAGAAACACGAGTCAGAATGGTGGTACAGTCCTTTCATGAGGCGCCAGGAGCTCGCGTGACAATAGGACACCCAACTGAAAAACCAAGCTGCCCACACCCAAAGGAGCCCCAAGTGATAAACAATGAGAGCGTAGGGATGGGCCACATGGTACCACGCTGAGGGACAGGGGAGAGGAGGGACTCCGTGGCGCTCCCTCTGACTGCAGCCACAGAGATGGAGTGCGCAAACCCGGGCCGCGTGGGGCGGTCCGTGAAAACGGGGCATCATCACCTGAGCATCCTTGAGCCGCCCATTTTAAAGTTCTGGCTTTTGTGTCTCTGCTTTCTTTCCTATTGAGTTTTCTTTCGATTTTCTTTTGTTTTAGATTTCTCATTCTTTCTTTTTGTTCGTGGTATATGGAATCTGGGATGGGTGCATCTGTAGGCACTGTAACTGTAGCCATGGTCTGTCTCCTGGGGCTCTGGTGGGCAGTGGAGAGCGAGTAAAGTGGGTTCACACACGGGCTCTGAGCCTGGACCAGGGTCCGGGAGCTAGTGCTGCTCTGGCAGGAATGTCACCGCTTGGTTTTAACCCCCCACAGAATTCGTTCCCTCCCTGCCTTGGAAGCTCCCAGCACCAATGTTCTCCCCTCTGTGGGAAGCCTTGTCCCATTCCTGCCCCCTGCCCCGGGAGGGGGTTAGCGGGCCTTGATGCTCCCCCATGTCCTGACATCAATCTTCCCCTTGACCTTTGAGGCGCTCCACACAGGGGCACTGGGGCCAGGGACGCGCTTTGCCCTTGTCTCCTCTCTGAAAGCTCCCTTCAAAACCCAGAAACCTTCCCCTAGTCAACAGGTGCCCACTTTCTTGCCTCGTGGCTGGGGGGTGGGGGGGCTTCCTTACCCGCCCTTGGAGGGAAGCCAGCCCTATCTATGCCTAAACTGTGAGAACCGCTGTGGACATGCCCAGCCCATCCCAGTTCACCTCCGTGACAGACTCGGTGCATCTCCAAGGGTCCCCATCCCAAACGAAGTCACTGATGGGCCATCACGAATGTTTATCGACACACGCTCCAGAAAGCCAATCTGTCAATACCTACTTTTGCGAGAAAGGATTCATTAGTTGATTTTGAAAAATGAAGCACCCACACTTGAGACCACCAACTGGACAGGAGAGCCCAGCAGAGGCTTCACTGTGCCTCGTCTGCGGTCCTGCCCAGCCCCGGGGCCGGGCTCGGGGGCCCTCAAGCTTTGCCTGGTGGGCATACAGCATTCACTTGGATCCCCTCCCTGCACCCAGCACCCAGCCCCGGCGCTGGCCGCCTGGTCACTTCCTTGGCTGTTCATTGTGTTGGGTGCGGAAGATGGGCCGGCCCCTCTCACCCAGGCCCTCCCACTCTCGGGCGGGACGGAACCCATGGCCGGGCGTGAGTCCCTGGCCAGTCCCTCTTCCCTATAAACCACAAGCGTGTGGAGCATGCCGACCGGCTCTGCGGGTACCAGCCAGGGCTGCAGAGTCGGGGCGGGGCTTGGCTACAGGTAGAGCTTGGGCCACGCCCCCTGGCGAAGCTAAGACACACCCCTCACATCCGGTTTCCTCCTCAGGCAGAGAGAATGGGTTTATCCACGGAGGACAATTACCTCAGATCTCCAAACGGGGGACGACCACCCAGTCCTGGTCACCGTGGAGGTCGGGCCCCCTCCAGAGCCACACCCCGACGCAGAAAGCAGGGTGCCCTCCTGGAGTAAAGGGGTCTTCTCGACCCCCGCCCTCATCAGACGATCGTGGGGGGGCTGCCAGAGGGTCTCACAGGGACCCCACAGCCTCCTCAAGGTCACCGTGTGCCATACGGGCTGGAGGGGAGGGGAAGGGCGATGGCAGGTGTCTGGGGTGCTGGGCACCCAGCCCGGGCACGAGGAAGGGGGCTTATCGTAGGGCCCTGGCAGGCCCCACAGGGCACTGGTCTGGTCCACTGCCAACGGCTGGTGCTGGGTGTGGGGTGAGGATGCCACACAGCCCCCAGAGGAGCGGTGCTTCAAACAAGCCTTTGAAGATCAGAGCGGCGGCCTCGCAGACAGGGGAGGTCCGCGCTCAGGGCCGGCGCTCGAGGCATTGGCTGGACCCCACGGGCTGGGTAACACAGAAAGGAACCCGAGACCATGACATAACCAGGTGATAGCAATTGCTCCAAGTCAAGACAGAAGGCTATTGATAGAGGAACATGTGTGCTCTCACACAACAAGGTGAGGGGTGTGACTGCATGTGCGGTGTGAAGGAGCATGTGTGAGAAGGATGGGGTTTGGATGGGAGAGTGAGGTGTGGACACGTGTGACTGTGTGTCTGCGTGGGTGTGAGTGAGAGAGTGCGTCTGAAGAGAGATCTCTGCAGCAATGTGGACACTGACAAAGGCTTGGGAAAAAAAAGTTAATTAGAAAAACCCTTCAAAACCCGCAAGAGGCACAGAAGAGGCTGGACCCTTCGGGAGAGGATGGCCCCTTGGGGGCTGAAGAAGGAATGGGCTCTGGTGTCCCCGATGTTCCAGGAGAACCAGAGAAGGGGACACTTCAGTTCCCTCATCAGAAAGCAGGAGACTGCCAGCAAGACCATCTGGCTGGACCACTGCAGGGCTTTGGGGAGACCCCAGGGATCCAGGCCCCACGCACTCTGCAAGGGCTGCTCCCCGATGGCTTTCCTGCCAGCGTGCATGCCGTCCTGAGCTGAAGTTGCCCTCTCAGGCTCTGGCCGGGTGCAGTGGTGGTCAGAGTCTGGTGACAAGACAACCCAGGGCACAGCTGGCTAGTGAGTCAGTTGAGCTGGACAGCCCCTAAGTCGTCCCCCAATGGACACCTGTGACCCAGCCAGCAATGCCTGCCCCCAGCCCGGGGCCTGGAGAGCCCACGGAAGGCACTCGCCGATGCCCCCCAGCCTGCCCAGCCGTGTCCTTGGAACACAGAGACAGAAAAGCCAAGGCCCTGGCACACAGATAAGATAAGGGTTGGGCATCCTGCTGAACCCCCCTCCCCACTCCACCCACCCCTGCCTGGTGACACTGTGGGGCCGAGCGACACCACCCTCCACCCCTGGCTGTGGGGCCGCAGGGGGAGCCTGGCACAGGTCCTTGGCCCCAGTGGGGCAATTTCCCATGACGCCAGCAGGAACAGCCAGACTTGGCCTTGCCAGGGAATAAAAAGTTGGGACTGGGACGGGGTGGGAGGCCACATGGGGGCAGCACTCAGGATGCAGGCAGGTGTGTGGACCAGGGGGCCCCCAGTGGCCTTGCCCTGGGCCCGGGCACTGGGCACGGGGGCATCTCGGCCACGCCAGGCAGTGCTGCCCTTTGAAGCTATCCCCCAGTGTCCTGGCAGCCAGTGGACGCGGCTGCTGCGCGTCTGGAAGGAGCGTGGCCAGGAGGGTCTGCACCTGGAGATGCAGAAGCACTTCCAGGACCTGGGGCCCATCTTCAGGTACAGCACAAACTCCGGGGGCTGGCCCAGAACTCTGTGTCAGGGGGCGGGGGGGCCGAGAGCAGTGACATCAAGGGCTGCAGGACTGTGTCCTCATCATGGAGGGGGAGCCACTGATCGCTGCTAAGAAACAGGACTAAAGCTGGAGGGATTTCAGTCAGACTGCAGGAAGAACTTCCCAGCTGGAAGGAGGGCAACGTTGGACTAGAGGGAGCCACTGCAGACTGGAAGCCAGGGGAGGACATGCCCACCAGCTCCTCTGTCCCACACAGGTACAACGTGGGAAGTGTCCCCATGGTGAATGTGATGCTGCCCCAGCATGCTGAGCAGCTGCAGCGGGTAGATGGCCTGCACCCCTGCCGGATGCCTGTGGAGCCCTGGCTGGCCTACCGACACCACCACGGGCTCAAACTCGGCGTGTTTTTGATGTGAGGGGCAGCTCGGACTGGGTGGGGGCACTTCACACATGATGCCGTCCCCTCTGGGCTGAAGAGGGGACACTGGTAAAAGGGCACACAGGTGGACATCCATTGGAGCAGGCACAAGGACAGTGACCACTGAACCTGCAGGACAGACACAGAGACTGAAGCAGGGAATCCACAGCCCTCAGTCAGAGTCAGGATGCACCCCTGCCTGGGAGTCACCCCTGGGTTTTGGTCTCCCGACCCCTGGGAACTTGGGTCCTGGAGTTACAGCAAATCCTATGCTTGTTCCGGGTCAGAAGGGGCCCAAGGAGGCCTGGGACACATCTGAGCCCTCTCTGTCCTCTGAGGAGACCAGGGCACTGGCCTCAGGCTGGAGGCGCTGCCTCTTGAAGGGACAGACCTGGCTGTTAGCCGCAGAGAGTGCTGGAGCAAGACAGCCCTGGGTGGGGTCTTGTCTGGGGGAGTCTGGAGGGGTCAGCACCCTGGAATGGAAGGGCTGCAGGATGGTCCGAGTCAGATCTCTGGGAAGGTGAGTGTGCAGGTGTGATAGTGTGGCCGATCCCTGCAAGGGTGTGCTTAGATGTGTGCGCATGTGTGCAAGCAGCGGATGGACTTGCATGTGTGCACACTTGAGTGTGTGCCTGCCCAAGCATGTGTGCACCCGTGTCTGCAGTGAGTGTGCTGTGAGTGTGGTATGTGCACACATGTGCACGTGTGTCTGCAGGGAGATCGTGTGTGTCTGTGTGTGTGAGCACAAGGGAGCTTGTGGGTTTGCATATTGGGCCTTTGTTCCCACCACTGCTCGGTCTTCCTGTCCTTCGTCCTGGCCAGAGGCAGCAGAGTGGACACTCAAGCAGGTCTCTCCCTGCACGCCCTTGTGCGGGGACCGTGTGGGCTGTCGGTGGGAGGGGGTGGTTGTGAGGGCAGACTTCCTCTGAGGACACATTGTAGGCACTGCCCAGGGGCTTGAGACTGAGGGTGCAAGGTGGGCGAACAGGTGGGGAGCAGCCTCCCTGTGAGGTCTGCATGACAGGGCACTCCTCTGACCCCTGACCCCCTGGGCTGCAGAGACAGGCCCAGCCCGTCCTGCCCCAAACTGCTACAGTGCTGTGCCCACTCCCCAGCGCCTACTCTCTCTGCTCGGCAGGAACGGACCCGAGTGGCGCCGTGTTCGGCTGCGGCTGAACCCAGACCTGCTGGACCCCAGGAGCACCCAGAGGTTCATGCCCATGGTGGACATGGTGGCCCGGGACTTTGCCCAGGCCCTGAGGCAGAGGGTGCTGCAGAACGCTCGTCGAAGCCTGACCCTGGACATCCAGCCCAGTGTCTTTCTCTACACCATGGAAGGTGGGCTGCGGGTCAGGCTTGGGTATTGGGCTGCAGCGGCCGCCAGGCTGGACTTGGCCTGAAGCCTGGCACCTGTGTCCCACAGCCAGCAACTTTGCCCTGTATGGCGAGCGGCTGGGCCTCCTAGGCCCCACCCCGAGTCCTGCCAGCCTGGACTTCCAGCAGGCCATGGAGGTCATGCTGACGTCCACCCCGCAGCTGGCCTTCCTGCCACGGAGCCTTTCGCGCTGGGCCAGTGCCGGGGTGTGGGCACAGCACTTCCAAGCCTGGGACACCATCTTCCAGTTTGGTGAGGCCCAGCCCTGCACTCGCCAGGGAGAGGGGCCCACAGTGGGCCGGAGTGGGGGGAGGAGGAGGCCAGTCCCTGCCCCGTCCCCAGCCTGGTCTCCGCTCTGTCCCCCACAGCCAACAAGGCCATGCAGAACATCTACCAGGAGCTGACTCTCGAGTGCCCACGGCACTACAGCGGCATCATGGCGGAGCTGCTGCTGAAGTCCGACCTGTCTCTGGATGCCATTAAGACCAATGCTGTGGACCTCACCGCAGGGAGTGTGGACACGGTCTGCCCATGCCCAGCCGCCGCCCCCCACGCTCCCCGAGACACAGAGCCCCGGTCCAGCCCCCAGACTCTGTCCCACAGTGAGGGCCCATTCAAGTCCCCTGCCCCTGCAAGCCTGGACCCTGGCATTCAGAGATGCCACCAAAGCTGCCCGGGTGGAGTGCTGGCCAGAGAACAGGGCACGGTCTGCTTCCCACCCTTCTCAACCCCTCAGTGGGCTCACTCTCCTGAGGCCCCTCTGGGTGGAACTGTGGTCACAGCGGACAGGGGTGGGGTTTTCCTGGAGTTGCAGCAGAGGCCCGTGGAGATTAGCCAGGCAGTGATGAGGTCAGGGCATCGGCCGTGGAAGGAAGGTGGGAGCAGAGGAGACAGGGAGGGCAGAGGGTCAGGGGAGGGCCCTGCACCAGGCCTGTAGACCAGGAATCAGAGGACTCACAGCTGCTTTCCCTGAGACTCTGGATGGGCCCTCAGCTTGATGGGGGGAGGGTGTTGGTGGACATGACCTGCCCAGGCCCTCAGTTGCCCTGGGAATGACCAGGGGCTGGCTTGACGAATCCACATAGGGTCTGGGCTTGGGCCCCCGTTCCGAGGCTGGGGAGGAAGGTGACTGCCCAGGCAGTCCCAGGAGCAGAGGGACAGGGATGACACTCCTTTAGGAGCTTGCAGGTGGGGGGTGTGGCTGTGGGGTGGGGGTGGGGGTGGAGAGAACAGGTTTTCTCAGAAGGACCTGACTGGCTGCTCAGCTTGCTGCTCACCCCCCCTCCACCCCCCCAGACCTCCTACTCCCTGTTGATGACCCTCTTTGAGCTGGCCCGCACCCCCAAGGTGCAGGAGGCCCTGCGGAAGGAGAGCCTGGAGGCCGAGGAAGCCATTACCCAGAGCCCTCACAGGGTGACGTCCCAGCTGCCTCTGCTGCGGGCAGCCCTCAAGGAGACCCTGCGGTAGGTGCCTGACTCCTGGGGTCCCCAGCAGGGGAGATGCCTAGCCCCGGCAGCTCTGTGCACCCCACAGTCCCTGGGGGCCACCTCTCCCAGCTTGCTGCCGCCATGGCCTTCCCTGACCTCAGCGGGGAGGCGCGTGGGGCGATGAGCGGAGGGTGCTGCAGGGAGTGGGAAGGGTCTGAGGAGCCACCCGGCACAGCTGAGCACGTGGGCCCTGCCCCCAGGCTGTACCCGGTGGGCCTCACCGTGCACAGGCGCGTGCAGTCCGATCTGGTGCTCCAGGACTACCACATCCCGGCTGGGGTGAGTGACCCTGCAGTCCAAAGGTCAGTGGCCGCGGGCTCGGCCTCTTCCCCTGCCCCAAGAGGCCGCTGACCGCCCCGCGTCCCGTCCGCAGACCCTGGTGTACTTGTACCTGTACTCTCTGGGCCGCAACCCCGGCGTGTTCCCGCGCCCTGAGCGCTACGACCCCCAGCGCTGGCTGACCATGGCCTCCAGTGACAACTTCCGCCACGTGGCCTTTGGGTTCGGGGTGCGCCAATGCCTGGGGCGCCGGCTGGCCGAGGCGGAGATGCTCCTCTTCCTGCACCACGTGAGCGCAGGGGAATGGAGAAGGGGGAGCAGCAGAGGGGCGGCCCCCGCCCCTGCGAGGCCTGAGGCAGTGTGGACGTGTCCTTGTCCTCTGTCCTAGGTGCTGAAGATGTTCCACGTGAGCACCGCCTCTGCAGACGACTTGGAGCTGGCCTTCCGCTTCGTGCTGGTCCCATCCGCCTACCCACTGCTCACGTTCCAAGCCCTCCCCAGCTCACCCCGCTGTGACCCACCGCCACCACCCCTCGTCTCTGAGGCCCCTCATCCTGCAAGCCTGCCATAGAGGAGACCTGGAGCCACGGGCTGGTCCAGATGACCTAGGACTAGTGATGATGGGCTAGAGTGAAGGGGGGGGGCGGGGGGATGGTGGGGGAGGACTTGGGGGTAGGGGGTCGGTGAGCAGGTGGCAGCACAGCCTCCTGGACAGGCTGTGTGCCTGGACTTTGCCAGGGGCTCCGGGATCATCAGGTGGCCCCCAGGCCCCGCCCTTGACTCACTGACACCGTCTCACTCCTTCCTTTATCCATTCCCTCTCTCATGCCAAAGCTGGCCCCATGAGTCCCCTGGGCTGCCCCTCACTGTAGAGCAAACTGCACTGTGCCTGACCTGTCCAGGGAAGCCTGGGCTCCAGGGTGGGGCTGGTGTCACCGGTCTGCCTTCTGCCCCCTCCACTGACTCTGGCTCCCTCCCTGTGACAGGACCGCAACTGGGGCCTGGGCAAGAGGGTGGCCAGTGGGCTCCTGCTAGAGCATCTGCAGCTGGGCACCGAGGGGAACAGCTGGGTGGACGATGGTCAGTGGAAGGAGAAAGGGTGTGAATAAGCTGGCTGCCAATGGGGTTCCCAACGAGACACTTCCAGTCAGTGGGGCTCCTGCACCTTGAACAAAGACTTCTGTCTCTGACGCTGGCTACCCCCAAAGGGACCCCAAGTCTTGCAGCTGCCCCTGGTGTGCTCTGTGGAGGAGGCCAGGTGCAGCTGGGAGAGTGGATGCCCCACTTGTGGGCTGAGATGCCATTCCAAGCAGGGACGTGCCATAAGGGGATGCTAGGTGCCAGGGCCTACAACAGCTTCACCCCGCCCATCCCACCCTCTGTGGCACCAGCACTGAGCTTGTGCCCGTCAGAAAGTGAGGGGCTACCCTGCTGTGGCAGCACCAGCTCTGCCACCTCCCCAGGCCCCTCCCCCATGGGGTCCCCTTGGTCCCCAGAACTCCAGGCTGGGGCAAGAGTTGGCAAGAGGTCCCCAATCGTGTCCCCCCCATCAGGAGGCAGCACGCTACTGCTTAAGCAGCCTGGGCCAGAGTCTGGTCTCCCCTCCGCCAAATCAGAGACAGCTTGGGGAAGATGCCAGACTCAGTGGTGGGGTGAAACCAGGCCATCTACCTGGGTCCCTCTAGATCTCCCCTGGCCTCCGTCTTCTTCTGGGAGCTCCAGCAGGGGGATCCCCTGGGTCAGGCCCATGGATGCCTGGGTGGGGTGTTGTTTGCACAGCTCTCTGCCTCCATGGAGCCCCGTGAATAAACATTTTTCCTACCCCACTCCTGCCGGCCAGTGTCACGGCTTTATCTGAGCAGGAGCTATGGCCATCCCCTACTAGTGACCACTCGGCCATGTTGGGCCAGGCAAGGGACAGGTCCTCTGATAAGCCAGACAATGTGGTCACCATTCATCCCACCACCCTGGTGTAAGAAGCATGAGGGCCACCTCACGGCATAGGTGAGGAAACAGGAGCGTTCATTTTGCTTGCCCTAAAGGTGTTTTCTTTGGTCTTTCCTGAGGGTGGGAAGAGAAGGAGGGGTGCAGGGGAGAGTAGAGAGTGTTGGATGAAAGGGGGCTCACTGCTGCCGGGTTGGGGTGGGGGGTGATTCTGATTTATTGTGACCCCATAGGACAGAGTCGATTTCTGAGGCTCTGGATATTCACAGAAGTAGAACGCCTCATCTTTCTCCCAGAGCAGCTGACGGACTCAAACTGCTGACCTTGTAGTTCCCAGTGTGACAGATGACTCTCTATGCCACCAGGGCTCCTCTAGATTAGGAAGGTGATGGAGACGGTGGGAGGTTTGTAGCCCTGAAGCAGCAGAGGCAAATACTGTCAGTTACGCAATCCTGCAGTTGGGGGATTTATGAGGGGATCCTTAGTTAGATAACAACATTATGAGTGATTCTTAAACCCACGCTTCTCGAGGGAATGAGCCCCTGGGTGCAGAGGGTCAGGAGCAGTCTCAGGGACATCCACAAGGACGAGGTTCAACATCCTACTTGGTGAGTCTTACAACCTCAGGAGCAGTCACTCCAGGTGCAGCCA
>PVJH01046280.1:0-11918 GCA_004026705.1 Nesogale talazaci | reverse complement strand
AAGTCTGGAAATTCACACTCTTTGGGGGCATTTTTCTCTCTAGTCTCTTATGGTGAATAAGACACAAGTAACCATCTCTCAGGTATTGTTTTGTTTCAACCGAGAGCCATGGGAAGTCAGCAGTGACAGCTCTAACTCCGTGGCCTCTTCTGACTCTGGGTCGGCTCTCGGCAGCCTCCTATTTCATTACAATGCTTTTCTTTTTCTCCCTGAGGTGCCCTTTGAAGTCATCTATTCCGTTCTTTATCAGCTATCCCTTTGGCTTTAGCTATTTTATGTTCAAAAAGAGCAAGTTTCAGAGTCTCTTCTGACGTTCATTCTGGTCCTTTCTTTCTTCTTGTACAATGTCTGTGATGTCATCCTGTAACTCATCTGATCTCTAGTCAGGTCTAGTCTTTGTTTGTTTGTTTGTTTGTTTTGGGGGGGCATCACTGCCCTCAGGTGGTGGGAGCAGGAGGCCCAGCTTTGCTCCGTGGAGCTGGAATCGAACCTCCGTCCCAGTGGGCCGCTGTCCCGCGCACAACCACTACGCCACCGGGGCTCAGCCTCAAGTCTATTCTTGAGATGGTTTCTTAATCCAGGTGAGGTACTCCAAGTAGCACTCTGTCTCTCTTGAACTTGTAAATTTCTTCAGTTTCAACTTGAACTTGCATGTGATTAATTGATGGTCTGTGGATCAGTTAGCCCCTAACCTTGTTCTGATTGATTATATTGAGCTTTCCCCCACGTTCTCTCTGGGAAGGTCCTTACGTAATAGTCCCCATTTATGTTGTTAAAAAAGTGTATTTTCAATGATCAAGTTATTGGTCTTGTAAAATTATAGCATATAATCTCTAGAGTGGTGTCCATCACCAAGGCAACCTTTTCTGACTGCCAATCCTTCCTCTGTGCTTCCAACTTTTGCAATCCAATCACCCATAATTATCATTGCATGTTTGATCAATTTTAGGCTGTGAAAGTTGGCAAAAGTCCTCAATATTTTCATCTTTGGCATTACTGATTGGTGTTCAAATCTGAATAGTAGTATTAGCTTATCACTAACAATATGGTACTTTTAGATCTTAAAATGTTTTTTTTAATTTTTAATTTATTTATTTTTTGGCTTTTGGGGCATCACTGCTCTCCGGTGGTGGGAGTAGGAGGCCCAGCCCCACTGCTGGAATTGAACCTCCGTCCCAGTGGGCCGCAGTCCCGCGCACAACCACGACGCCACCGGGGCTCAGCCCAAAATGGTTTTTTTTAATGATAAATGAAACACCATTTCTCTTTGCCATTCCCAGTGCAGGAAGTCATATGATTGACCCATTCAAAATGGCCTATATCAGCCCATTCTGCTTCATGAATACCTAGGATATTCTGTGTGTTCCATTTCACTTTTTACAACTTCCAATTCTCCTACACACATACTCCATACATTCTGCTGATTAATGGCATTTTGTGGCTGTTTCTTCTCATTTTGAGTCATGCCCCTTCAACTAATGAACGTCACAAAAGTTTTGCTCCAGCTACCGCACGAAGCGTGCTTCTACTTTGGGAGGGCAGCGCTTCCCTGCCCTTAGGTTGAGTGCCTCCTAGGGGCTCATCCTCTAGCGCTATATCAGACAGCGTCCCACTGATACCTATAAGGGTGTTAGTGGTCAGTTTTTCTCAGAAGTAGACTCGCAATCTTTCTTCCCAATCTTTCTTAGTCTGGAAGCACCATGGAAAGCTATCTACTATAGGGGACCCTGCTGATATTTGAGATGGCATTGCTCCCAGCATCACAGTAACGCACAAGCCACCACAGAACAACAGACTGTCCAGCAAATAATGGGTCACCTCACCCCAATTTTGTCACAGATATTGGTCAAGCCCTAGATATTTGGTCAAGCCCTCACACAAACCATGGCCCTTTCACTCAATGATTTCCAGAAGAAAGGGGGTTACTCTGGCCCTCTAGTCACACCCTGTGATCTCTTTCCACCCCTACTTGGGCCACCCAGCAAACTGTCTGAACTTCACTGCCTTTCTCCAAGAAACCATCCCGATTTCCTTTACTAGGTGGTACATCTCCTCTTCGCTGCAGTGTCAAAGCCAGGACTTTTCTGGCCCTAGGGCCCCCCTCCCTCACATCCCATTATATTGTCATAAGGCTGAGTCTTCCATGCTTAGCACTGAGCCTGGCATAAAGCAATGCTAAGAAAAAGTCTGTTGCATGAATGAATGAATGAATGAATGAATGGAGGACATCAGGTATCTGTTAAGAGCCCCTAGCTATCTTTGATAGAAATATCTTTGGGGCTGAGCCCCGGTGGCGTAGTGGTTGAGCGCAAGACTGTGGTCCACTGGGATGGAGGTTCAATTCCGGCTCATAGGAGCAAAGGTTGAGCCTCCTACTCCCACCACGTGGGGGCAGTGATGCCTAAAAAATAAAAAAAAATTAATTAAGAAATATCTTTGATAAGAAATGAGGATCAAATTGATTGTGATGGTGATTGTACAATTCTTCTCGATATGATTGAACTACCAAATTGTATATGTGGATCAGATGCCAATAAAAATGTAAAAAAAGAAAGGAAGGAAGGGGTAGAGAGAGAGAAAGAAAATAAATAAGAAAGAAAGAGAGAGAGAGAAAAAGAAAGAAATGAGGATCAGCAGCCATTAGGTTCTGGCCTTGTAAGGGTCCAAGGACTTACAATTAGAAGTCTGGTTTTCTTACAACATTTGGCTTCTGGATGAATTTTCAGGCTGAACCCTTTTCCAACAACTCACCCAGGATTATCCCAGGCCACTTGGGTCCCTGTTCCTTTTTCCTCTGTAGGATTTGGCTCACCCAGGACTCATCTTTCTGGGATTCATGCCCTATTACTACGTTCTCCTGAACTGGATGCCGGAGTCCTGTTTCTAGTATCTCCTGTCATTCTTATCTCATGCTGACAGCTCACAGGACCTATGCATTTCCCAGACTTTTCTGGCCCAGGTGGGCAAAGGCAGGCACGCACACACACAGAACCAGAGAGACTGCTGAGACAGAGTGACCAGTTTTATTAGATTCCAGCAAGACTATATATGGTACGCGTTTCATGCAGATTAAATATGTGTCTTCACTGGCCCCGGGAGTGGGGCACATTCACTGCTAGTTCCTTCGTGGGCATGGTAGGGGGTGGGCATCAAGGGGAACCCTCAATATATTCCGAATGGGGAGCGGTTGGGATCATGACTGGGGGTGGAGGCGAGACAGTCGGCAGCTGTAGGTCCCTGGGACCTTGAGTCTTCACAGGTTCAGGAACCGTAGGACCTTGGTCCCTTGCAGGAGCTGGCACCAGAGGGTCTTGCTCTTTTTGATCTTTCAGAGACACTGGGAGGATAGGAGCTTGAGTCTTCACGGGTTCGGGGTTCTTTGGAGGCTCTGAGACCAGGGGACTTAGATCCGTGATTAGGGATGGCACCATGGGACCTTGTTTCTTTAAAGGGGCCACAACCACAGAATCATAGTCCTTCAAGTGCTCCGAGGCCTTAGAACCTTGCACTTTTACAGACTCAGGATCCACAAGACCTTGGTTCTTCAGAGGTGGTACAGGTGTGGGACTCTGCTCCTTTAGCTGCTCTGGGAAAGGGGGACCTTGATCTCTGACAGGGGCTGGGGTCAAGGGACCTTGTTTCTGCACAGACTCAGGAGCCACCGTGCCTGGATCCTTCAGAGGCTGTGGTGCCACGGAACCTTGATTCTTGACTCTTTCTGGGACCACTGGACTTTGGTTCTTTAGAGGCACTGAGACCCCAGGACTCTGGTCCTTGGCTGGTGCTGAGATCATGGGAGCTTCATTCTTTATAGGCTCAAGGACCACAGGATCTTGACCCTTGACTGGCGTCAGAACCACAGGACCCTGCTCCTTCAGAGACCCTGGGACCACTGCCCCCTGGTCCTTCAGAGGGCCTGGGACCACAGCACCTGGAGTCTTGTCTGGCTCTAAGGCTACCGGACCTCGATTCTTAAGTGACTCCCCGGCAGGTTTATCCAGGCCCCTGCAAAGGAGAGAGAGGTGGTCACTGTGAGAGACAGAGCGCAGGCCGGGGATGGGGCAGAGCACAGATTGCCTGATAAGTCTTGGCCCAGGGCAGCCTGGCCAGGGCAGCTCTGGCGGGAGAGCCAGGAGGGGCACCTGACATTCAGGTCCTGAGTACGGACCACGGGTGGGGGGAGGGGCAGCCTCAGGAATCATTCATTGTGCTTGCCAATTGATTATAACCTGCACGCGGTACAGAGGGTGGGCCCTGATGATGATGGCAGGACTATGCACAGACTCAGAGTCTGACAGCGGGTATCCCAGCAGCCCCACCCCCTCCCCGCCAACCCTGCACTCCCCTGGGCCCCTCCTCCTTCAGGACAGGTGGCTTCATCCTGGGAACCCTCTGTGAGCTATGCACTCCGATTATCCTGCAAGCCAGGAAGGTCTATGGCTTACCAGAAACTGAGCAACGGAAAGGTACCCCAATCCAATCTCCCTGCAGGTGGAGAAATATTTTGTCTGACATTATTGAGAATGGCTGGCATATGATAATAAAAAGCAGACCAACTTTTAACTAGCGCGACTACTGTTTTTTAAGTGCTCTGTAGAAAATACACCACTCACTCTATTATTGCCCGTGCCCCCAGTGAACCATCACATTGCCCCTGTCTGGCCGCTGGCTGGAACTCTGATTCCTTCATCCCACGCCCTGTCCAGGTTTTTCCTCTCCCACTTCCTGCTCCTCTCTCTCAGATCCTTCCTTTCCCTTCCCTTCCAAGTCCTGGGCTTCCTTTCTCTTCACTTCCAAGTTCTCTTTCCTTCCAGCCTAGAGTCCAAGCCTCTCCCAGAATTCTCGCCATCGATGTCAGCTGCCTCCCTGTGACCTGGTCCCTGGCTCACCTGCATCGTGGGCAGCGTGTGGCATCATGACACCCACGGGTAAGGTTGCCAGGCTGGGCCAGGGCAGTCCCAGGCAGGCTAAAGCCCTTGTGTAGCACGTGCATTCCTTCCTTGCCTTCCCGGCTCAGAGTCAGAAGCACCACCACTCAAGCAATCAGGGTCCCAAGTCCCTGCACTCTTGCAAGTGTATCCTGATGTCCTACACGGGGTCACTGTGAGCCTGAACCACTGTATAGCTGTTGAGTATGGCTGGAACTTGTTTCCCTGTGTCTGTTTGTTTCTAATGCTTGGTGTCAGATGAAGAAACTGGTTTCCAGAGAAGGCAAGTGCTATGGGAAAGGCAGGGTCCTGCCTGGACTTGAGGCTGGGACGTCCCACGTGTGGGGCCTGTGCTCTGTGCCTGTAGCTTCTGCACCTAGTAGGTGCTCAGTGTTGGATGGCTGCGTTATTCACTCCTTTCACACGTGTGGCTGGGCAAGTCTTTCAACTCTGAACCACTTCTGCACGGTACCAATTCCCATCAGCTTTCAGGAAGAGGTCTCCTTTATTAAAGCCGGTCCAATGGAACCTTTCGTGGGAAATACTTTCTTTTCTTTTTTGGGGGTGGGGGTGGGGTGGTGGCATCACTGCCCTGGTGGGAGTAGGAGAGCTGCTGCTGGATTTGAACCTCCAACCCTGTGGACTGCAGTCTCGCACACAACCACTATGGGGCTCGGTCGGTGGGTAATACTTTCTTCGCTCATTATAATCTCCTTGGTCTATCACTGGGCAGCCTGGTAGGCACTCAGGCCTTTATGGTAACTGGAGAACATCTACAAAGAGTGTTCAGTGTCCCAGTCTTTCTTACTAGGTAGAATTATGAGTAGGAACCTATTTATGTTGATGCAAAATTATGTGGATTTGGGCTATTTATTTCTTCTGATATGTCTGCTAAATCCAGAACATTTTTTTTAAAAAAAAACAGATCTTTGTGAACTAGGTGAAGGTTTACAGAATGGATCGTCAATTTTACATCCAATAAATTATACCCCTTTTGCCTGTTCTCGTTGATTTCAATGCCCTACACTTAATTCCACTAGCTCCTCTTGCTCCCTGGGTTCCTTGCGTCCATTCCTCCTCCCTCTCCTGCCTTCCACACTTCATCCTGGGGTAAATACTCCCCATGGTTGCTTATTCTACCCGAGGTGTGAGTTCAGGTCCAGTCCTGGAAGGCGGCTAAGGACTCCTCCGGTCACTATCTGACCAGCGCCTGGTCTCTTTCATGGTTTCAAGTGCAGAGGGTTTTTCCCTGTCGTCAGCATTATAGCCCACGGCCATCTCGCAGCAGAGTGGCACAGGCAGCCCATTTGCGTTATCCCTCTGGATGTCTCTGAACAGCCCCTGGAGGGAGGCTGCCAGCTGCCTTCCTGGCTCAACACGGTACACAGCACTCTCTGGACGGACGGCCTTGACCACAGTCTGTGCAGAGAGAGCCAGGCAAGCCCACGCAAAGCAGGCAGAGTCCCAGGATGGCCCTGTAATACCTGCAGTGCTGTCTGGCCAGCGGGGAACGGGGCTCAGAATAGACCAGAGCAGGAAAGGCAGTCGATGAATCCTATCAGGTAGCACAGCCACCTGGGCGGAGTCATCTGGAAGGGAGGATTCACTGAGAGGACAAGCCCCCCGGGACCAGCTGTGGGGTGACACAAGAAGGCGGCCAAGGCAGCGCTTGAGCGAAGCGCTTACGCCGCAAACTTAACTCACTGGCAGGCCACGGACTCAGAGCCCCCGGGACCTGGAGGTTATCAAGAGGCTCACAAAACACACTGCCCTGGATGTCTGCGGGACTGCTCCCCCCTCAGACCCCACAGCATTTCTGTCCGACAAGCCTAAACCAACTGTAAGGCCACCCCAGATTTGCTGGGGTTCGTAGCCTTATGTAGCTTTGGGCGGGAAGCTTGTGTCATGAATGGGCTAAGTATCCTTACTCATGGAAAGGTTTAGCGTGAACATGATGCATTAAACCTAAAATCACTTGGGGGGGGGGGATTACCCTGAGTATTGACCACACCTAGGAAAATCTGGCAAACAAGAATACATTCTAGAGCAGCCTTGTGGTCTTGATATCAACTGTGGAGTAAATCGGGTAGACCAATGGGTGAGTTCAGGTTGAATGATATAAAACAACTTCACAGATTTTGTGAAACAATGCTGGGAATTTTAGGACAACCCCACAGTGACCAGGATTTAACATAGAATTTAGTTTAAATGATTTATCTTCCAATGTAAATTATTTGGAGAGATTTTGAACTAATTAAGTTACAACCCTCCTCCTCCCCCCAAAGGAAGAGTTAAAATTTGCTCAAATGTTGACCTAGGCAGGAAGAGAAGCCACGGGCTTTTTTTTCTTCCTCCTATGCAAAACACTACCTCCAAGGACCTCTCCAAACTGGCTGACACCAATCCACAGGGGCAGTTTTACCTACCTGTCTCCCCTGGCCGCTGAGTGACAATCGACTCAGTGGCAGAGAGACCAGCAACATAGGGAACCCTGTGGCTCCGTGGCTCTGTTCTGGGCTTGACCCTACCAGTCGCTTTCACAGAGGAGAGACCTGGAAAAGATTACAGCCTAGGAGCCTCCTACCCTGTCTTATGGGGCTGCCAGGAGGGGACTGGAGGACCCCTGACATCAGTAATCCTTATGTGGTTTTGTTTGTTTGTTTGTTTGTTTGTTTGGGGCATCACTGTCCTGTGGTGGGAGTGGGAGGCCCAGCCTTGCTCCTGGAGAGCTGCTGCTGGATTTGAACTGCCAAGCCAGTGGGCCGCGATCCCGCACACAACCACTACCGCTACTAGGGCTCAGCCCCCCTTATGTGGTTTTATAGTCCCTGCCCTGCTTCCCTACCTGTAAAATGTCCCACCACCCACAGGCGGTGGCAGCCTGCCACAGTAGCACTCCCCCCACCCCCACCGTGTGAATGGCACAAGGCCCCCTCTTTGAGGTTGACATTGGCCCATGGCTGGATAAGCAAGAGGCAGGCTAGAACCACCCCCATCCAACCACAGGCCAGCTGTCCTTGGGCCTGACCCAGCTGCGCCATCCAATCAGACGCTCTGGGCCGGCCCGCTGCAAACGGTCACAAGAGGGCATAAGACGCCTGCGCCTTCGACCTGCCAACCTGTGCGCCTGGACTGCATCGCCCTCCCAGAAATGAGTCGCCCACTCACTGCATGCGGGGCTTTTCCCGGCTGCCAGGCTGCTAGGACAAACCCAGTGGACACCTCAGTTTCTTCACCTGTAAAATGTGACAGCAATAAAGATGTCAGGGGCCATGACCGCCACAGAGGCTCGGGGGACCCTGCTAGGCAGAGGTCGGGGACATCTAAGTTTTGATATTCATGGCATGCTGCCGAGCTTTCTGAGACGGTAACTGGTGACGGGAGTAGAAAACTCAGTCTCTCGCCTGTGGAGCTGCCGGTGGTCTTGAACTGCCGACCGGGCAGACCACAGCCCGACACGTGACCACGACACACCAGGGCTCCAAGACCTCGTGGAGGGCTTGGTCCAGAGCCCACCTCCTCAGAAGGTCTCCCAGTCCTGTCTAGTAGCACATTTCGGTAGCAAGTCTCCTTTTCCCCCATCCCAGATAGCCCGTCCCCTGCCAGCCCCCTCCATGAGACCGAAGGAGGACAATCCTGCTGCCCTTAGCCCACTGCCCAGGACAGCACCTGGCACAAAGGTGGCGAAACAGAAAGATACACCGGATGATTACGACCTAAACCTGGTTCCAACTCTATGCCACCAGCCTAGCCAGAAACCTGGGTGCCGAAAACTCGCCCCCCCCCAAAAAAAAAAAATCCCTTACCCGGTCTACGTCACATCCGTTCCAGCTCTTAGCATTTAACACCCCTCCACCTGTCCTGAGCATTTAATACCCCTCCACCTGTCCTGCCACCCTCCGCACCCCCAACCTGCGAATCCGGCATCTCTCAGCCGCACTAACAGCCTCCTGCCTGGGTCCCCGGCCCATCTGTTCCCTCTCATCCACCTGTTCTCCAGTCAGACAAGCCCATGCTCTCTCGAAGCTAACAGGCCCGGTCACATCTCTTCCCTGCTTGCGATGGCTTCTTCTTGCATGGAGAGTCCAGAGACAAGTCTGAAACAGGCCTTTCACCACCTCAGAGGCAGGTGGGGAGAAAGGGGATGAACCCACTCCTCACTGAGACAGGCAGGGCAATAGCACCCCAAGGTCCCCTGTGGAAGGTGGGGGTGGGGAAGTGTCCTCCCCGGGCCCTGGATGAGCACCCCCAGCTCCCACTCCCTCACTGCCATTTGACAATTCTGACCCTGGGTGACCCTGAAGGGCGGAGGAGAATGGCCCCTGTGGGTTTCCGAGACTGTAACTCTGTGGTGACCCTGCAGTTAGCTGCCCCACGCATAACCACTACGCCACCCGAGCTCCTCTGCACCGCTGCTAGAGGTCACCTTTTCATGTAACTCTGTGCCATCTGCTCAGGAGAGGGGCAGTGATGGCTATTCAGAAGGTCTCAGGCACCCAAACTGCTCAGACAGCGGTGTCCAGAGCCCCTCTGTCCTGACTGCTCTCCTCTGACAGTGGGCTCCCATTTCTTGGAAAAGATGCCTCCAGAACCAAGAGCAATACTGCAGGCTTGGGCTGCAAGCAGGCCTTCTTACTGCCCGTGCTCCACACACCTGCAGTCCCTACCTGTGCTGCTGCATGCTCATCCATCAGCCGGGGCCACACAGAGTGCACTCAGACCAGACCGCCGTCGCCGCAGGAAGAGCAATAGTAGTTCGAGATGCCACGCTGCCACTAGGTGGGGGTGGGGGTGGAGGTGGTGAACTGATCAAACCAACAGCACCTTCTGTGTTTCAGAAGGACTCTCTGATGGTTTCAGAGCAGGGGAGGGGGCTGGCGAAGAGAGGGCTGTTTCAGGAGGACACAGAGATGGTGGCAAGGCCTGCCCTTTCCTGGGATGTCTTCATCTGTAAGGGGGGGGGAGGTGGGGGGTGCGCTGAGACATCACAGCATGTTGTGAGGGTGGGTGAGTGAGATGCAGAGTGCAAAGGCTGAATCCACGTCAGGCCCCTCCCCGAGGCTGAGCCACATCTCTGTGGGACAGTAGGGGCATCAGGAAGCTGAGGCAGACCCCTAGTTTGGAGATCTTTCTGCAGATCTGGGAACCCTCCCAGCAGGAATGTCAGTCTTCTGCTTTCTGCCTTATGACGTTTTTTTTTTTTTTTTTTTAATATCTGCTATGAACTCGCTTCTCTGGGTTCGGCTGCTAAAACCAAAGCCACTGCCAGCAAGCCACAGGGACCCACTGGGGCGGAGAAGAGGCGCCCTTCAGGGTTTCCAAGGCTGCAAATGAGTCCTTAAGGGAACAGCCAGCCTCTGCTTCCTGTGGGGTGGCTGGTGGGGTTGAGGGATTAGCAGCTGAGCTCTTAACTCCCCGCCCCCTCCGTTTCAACAAGCTAAGACATGAAATGTCACAAAGATTTTAAACCACATCCTTGGTTGCTTTAAGCAATGCATTGCCAAGGATGCCTGGTGGTCTCCCTGGGCCGCCAGGAATCTGATCATCCTGATCACTGACCTTTTTCGAAACTGTAAAGTACCGACAGACAGTAATGGCTCAGACCTTGTGCAAATCGATGTTTGTTTTCTCCCTATCTAAAACAAAGCATGGGATCAGGAGCAATGCATCAACAGCGATCTCCTGGCCCCCGAGGGGATCAATTAAAAGGAACCTGTAATTGCAAAAAAACCCGGAAACACTCTTGGGTGATGCATCAGGTGTGCTGGGGGAAGTAGGGCCGGGAGAGTTCTGGGGGCAGGGAGGGCCAGCACTGCTCAGCGCCACCCCGGGTTGCAGTGTGCAGGGGAGAGGGCCTTACATCCCTCGCTCCTGCGGGGACGACTTTCAGGGCTCAGGTGGTGAGCGGGAAGGCAGTGGGGTTGACACAGCTCCACTATTGACAAGGGTACTCCCACAAGGAGTCATGTGGAAACACCACATGCCTGCCAAACGGGCTCCGAAGCCTCCTCCCCAGCCCTGACCACCCAAATCCCACCAAACGCAGGGTAGCATTGCCCCTGTGAGATTCTGAGGCTCACCCTTGACAGAAGTGTACAGCCTCTCCGGAAAGGAGGCCCAAGAACCCACCCCTTCTCCCAGAACCAAGAGGCCCTGCTATGCCCGACTCTGGAGGCAAATGGACTCAGTGAGCTGTGCATCCTGTTACTGGCCAAACTCTTTCTTCCCGGATTTGGGAACCAACTAGATTTGAGAGCGACGGCTACTGGCACAGGTATTCTTTCGTTGAGACCCACAGCTATTAAGAAAGTCACACAGCTAGTCAATAGTAAAGCTTTGGTTTCAAAGAGGGCCCAAATGAAGCACCTGACTGCTGGGGGAGGGGGGGGATTCAGCCCCTAGAAACACCCCCGAGACGCAGGACACCTTCCCTATAGCGTTTCCAAGGCTGTGAATCAGGATGAGGCCGCATCTCTCACCAAGGGAGCAGGTGGTGGGTTTGAACCGCTCCCCTTTTAGTTCGCAACGGAGCTCTCTGTGCTCCTCCTAAGACAGCTCTAGTCCTGGGCCTTCCTCCCGACACCTCTCTGCCACCCTGGGTTTAGAGTTCGGCACTGGGCAGCCGGCGGGATTAGCCCAAATCTAAGCCCGTCCTTTAACCAAGACTCTACCATCTTGTGAAGTCAGGACTGCTTAGGACAAGTAGGCGCAACAAGTACAGGAGTCGGCTGGCCTTCCACAGGCCGGCCACGGGCAGCTCCAAGCTCTCCTGAGACCACGGCCTCTCTCAAAACCAGCCCTTTCCATGCAGCAGCGGCAGTGATGAGGCAGATGAAGCCTGGCACCCTTTATGGGGATAACCTGGGAAGATGTGGTGAAGATGGCCACTCACTCACTCTCGTCATTTCTCTGTAGTAGGCATTGGGACCACGAAGGACCCAGCCCTTGCCTTGAGGGTGGGGGACACAGAGGTGAGCAGATGACACATTC
>PVJH01046279.1:0-11920 GCA_004026705.1 Nesogale talazaci | reverse complement strand
CTTTGTGTATCTTTTATATTTAAAAGGCATATATATAATTAAAATAGAGAACTCTGATTTGTTATTCTGATATTTAACAAATACTGCCTAATCTCTTCCACAGAACCTACCTGTTACTCGAATTTTAGACAACCTTATGGAGATGAAATCAAACCCAGTGAGTAACTGATAACATTGTACTTGTAAAATATAAATTCTTTTCAAGAAAATGACTATGTGTATGTACATATATATTTAAACATAAAATACTGGCTGATATAAGATGCAATAAGAAGGGAAGACACCTTTCTCCCAGAGAATTTTTTAAGCCATTGTCACTTGCTCACTTGCTGTGACCACTGAATTAAATGTAGAATATATTCTATGTGAGTAATTCAATATAAAATACGAAGAGGTCTCTGCAAATGAAAGAGAAACGGTGAGCTGCTTAGAAATTGGTATATTAGGGGGAAAAAAAACAGGCCAACATAATTTTGTAAAATTTTACATGGCTATATTCAGATGGCATTGAAATTTTTTGTACCAAAATTGAGTCAGATTGTTAGAGGAATGGATAAATTGCATTCACATTTCCTAAGAGAGAGAAGTGTAAAAATTATACAGAGTATTGCTTGATCAGCTGAGTGTGGAATCAACAAAGGCAACGTGATTTTAAGCACACCAGAACCCCAGAGTTTGGATTGATCTGGATCTCAGTGGACTTGACAGTGCATCTTCAGATTAATGTGACATTTCTACATATAATCTAATAAAACATCCCCAGAAGGATAATTACAATTATAAAGTGCTATGCAGCATATATTTTGTCACAACTTCTTAGAATATTTGAAGGGCTTTCCTTTGTGTGTATTTATAGCTAAACATCCTAGAGAATTATGTTTCATAATAGGTAGTAAACTTCTGAAAGATAGTCTTCCTAGTAGAAATAAAGGTTTAAACAACTTCATTTCTGCCCTTAATCTTTGAAGTTGAGGTAAGGAATAATAATAGCGCTAATGTTTATTACTTAGTGTGTGCAAGGTGCTAATCAAAACATTTTCAGCATCTCTCTTTAATCCTCATTAGAGTCATCCAAAAGAGATATTGTCACATTACAGTTAAGGAAATTTGCACAATGAGGTCAATTATCTTGCCCAAGGACACACAGGCCATGTTTAACCACTATGCTGCAATAATAATTAGGCCAAAATTCACACCTTTCACGGAATCACAGAAGGGGATAAAGCAGTTTAAAGAAAGCATTTTCATACTGGAGGAGATGAAACCAAGAGATGTATGTAAGTGCCTTTTCCAAATCACACTGCTTTTGGTAGAATCAGAAGTTAAAACCCATTATTCCTGTGTACCTACCTAGTGCTCATTTCAATATGCACATTCTTTCCACAGTATTTCTGTCCCAAGCACACAGAAAGCTAAATCGTGGGTCTTGGCCATACCAGTATGTTTCTCCAAGTTGGAGAAAGTTCACTTACCAGGTCTTTTGACTTTCACTTTGAAAGTGAGGTTCATGGCTACAAGTTCATCTTTCTGCTTTGACAGCATTTCTTCATTCAGATGAGAAAGTTGGTTTTGGGGGAGCACTCTGACCAGTTAGTAGTCTTTCAATTTCCTTCAGAATATTATAACCTAATTCTAGGTGCATTCTTACCATCTTTACTAGTTAGTTGCTCTGATTTCCCCAAGTTGAATAAAGCAAAAGAAAGGAATGAAGGTAAGATAAGCGAGTTTCATCTTGAAACTATGACTGGTAGCACTTTTTTAATCTGAGTTCACCAAGTGCTATGATTGGTTAGCAGGGTCACATGTATGCTATATTACCAACAATTTCTGAAAGTTTTTTTTTTAGAACTTGCTTGATGGCAAAGCCTAATTCAAGTTGGGGCTCTTTTCATGTACTTTGCTGCGCCCTAGGGGTTAAGTGCTTTGTTTCAAGTTCCCCCAACTGAGTATTTAATCTTAGGTTTTATAACCTCCCATTTATCCCAAACGGACCATCAGGAAAACAATGAAAATACGGCGTAGAACTGCTATTGGGATTCAATTATTTGATCCATACAAATTACTTAGAATAATGTTTAGCACAAAGTAAGTATTCAGTGAATGGTGGTGCGTCTGCACCCTGCTGAATTGTGATCTCCTGAAAGAAATTTCATAGCTGTAGTAAAATTCCCTCCCCCCCCTTTTTAATAGGAAACAGATGACTACAGATATTTTGACCCCAAAATGTTACGAGGCAATGACAGGTAAGCAGTTTTTGTCTTGAGTGATCTAATTCGTTGTGAGTTTTTCCCCACCCCAAGAATGGAAATAATTGTCTTTTCCTTAGAACCAATGATATCTTTGTTAAAAATCCCAAATTATGTGTAACATTTTGGTGTTTGCCCTTCTAAGTGTGCGCATCTCCCTCAGACGGGCACATGTTGCGGGGCCTACAGGAGGGGCTGCTAACTGAAAAGTCAGTGAGGCTGTCAAAGAAAGAGTTACAGTTTCGAAAACGCACACGACTTGCCATGTGTTGGAATCAACTTGATAGGAATGAGAACAGTGAGGGACTTTGACCAAATGAGGGCTTTCTGATGGACCACGTGTTTTGTTTTAATAGTCCATACAAATGCCAGATTCTAGGAATCATTGCTGTGCATAACTTCTGTATTTAATGAGAAGCATGATATGGTATTATGGGTAATTATTTCTGGAGATTTAATTAATGTGACATGAAAAATAGCCTAGAAACTACAGAGAAAGAGTAGGCAGAAGTGGATGCAAGTGGTTTCCTGCTTATTCCTTTCATTTGGAATCGTTAGAACTTTGTCTTCCCTTGATCTGTCGTAATTATACATAAAGATGTGAAAGCTATCTAATCACTAGATAGCTGGTTGCCCTGGTATACTATCCAAAATTGATACAGTTGACAAGAGAGTGGCAGAGAGTAAATTACCGAAGGGAGTAACTGCTATTGAGTACAGAATTTCTTGTAGACTGTGGTGATGGTATGTGTTACTCTTTCAATAGTCTTATTGCAGCATTGTTAGAAATGCCCACAAAGCCTTCTCATTGAATGCTTCCTTGTTGCCCTTTGCTCCTTTTATAAGGGGAAAAAATGTGTCTGCTCCTTAAATTTTTTTCTTCCCTGTGACATACCACTAAGACATAAATACATTTTGCTGCTTCGTAACTGACTTAAAATATCTTTTATAAATTATTTTCATTGCTTATACTATCTACTATGTCCCTTAACCCATGTTTCTGTTGTTCATCACTCTGGGTGGGGGGGAGGTTATACATTGATCATTACAACCAGTTCCCCCTTTCTTCCCTCTACTCTCATGGTATCACTACTTCCATTACTGCTCCTCAGGGGTGTATGTTTCCTGGATTCCATGTGTTGAGTGCTCTTACCTGTACCGGTGTACATGCTCTGGTCTAGCCTGCTTTGTAAGATAGAACTGGGGCTCATAATAGTGGGAGGGAGGAAGCATTAAAGAACTAGAGAAATGTTTTGTCAGTGCTATGTACTGCACCCTGACTGGCTCATCTCTTAGCTGTGATCCTTCTGTAAGGGGATGTCCAATTGTCTACAAATGGGTTTAGTCTCCACACCCCCCTTTCACATCGATAATGATTTTTTGTTTTGGGCCTTCTGATACCTGATGCTATAGACAGCTCATGATCATTCAGGCTGGTGTGCTTCTCCCATGTGGGCTTTGCTGCTTGTTTATGTTCAAGCCTTTAAGACTCCAGACGATCTATCTTTTAATAGCCTGGCACCATCAGTTTTCTTCACCACCTTTACTTTTGCCCCCATTTTGTTTTCAGCAATCGTGTAGGGATGGTAAGCTTATTAGAACAAAGTGTTCTTGCATTGAGGGGAATATTTTAATAGAGGCCCAATATCAGTCTCCTACCTTAATACTTAACATATAAAGATATGTAGATAGATCTATTCATGCCTCTATAAATGTCCTTTGCCTTCTAGTTCTTTCTTTCCTCTCTTTCCTTTTACTTTACTCTTGTCCTCCTATCATGTTCAAAGTTTTCAGTAATTTCTACAGTCTTCATTGCACTTGACCAAACCCCTCCAGGCATTCTATGTCCTCCTCACGATCTATTTTAGATCATCTGTTGTGAGTGGGGGAAGGAGGAAATAAATGAGGAGCTGGTATCAAAGGCTCAAATAGAAAATGTTTTGAAAAGGTTAATGGCAACATATGTTTAAATGTGCTTGACACAATAGATGGATGTATAAGAGCTGAAAGAGCCCCCAATAATGTGATTCAAAAACAGTGTTAAAGGAACTTGAAGCACTCTAGAATAATAAACCCTGGTGAGGTGTTTCCATCATCTGGGCCTCTAAAGCCCTTGTTGTTAAATAGTCCCATACAAAAAAAGGGGGAAATGAAATAACCTACCTTAGTTATTCAGTTGCATAGTTCTAATAGTTTTCTCTTCTTTTTAAGTCATTCTATAGACTATTCTAGCACTCAAAATAATACCTGAATTGCACATTTTGTAAATATTATAGACACCAAGGGGATTCTTTTGACAGCATAATAAAATTAACATTCTATATTATCACCTCATGAGAAAAACAACCCTGCAGTCATGGAGTCGACTCTAGCTCCTGGCGACGCCTCAGGACAAAACAGAACAGGCCCTGTGTGTTTCTGAGACCACTGCTACATACGGGAGTGAAGAAGGGCCTCATCTTTCACCAGAATATACAACTAAAGCAAGCTTGCTCTCCCCCATCCCTTCCTTCTTCAGGGGCTAACTCACCTGTCAGGAATACCACCTTTAACGGGCACTGCCATTCAATCTCCCCTTCCCTGTCTTCTCTTTCTGGAGTGTTCGCTCACAGGCAGTGGGTTAGCAGTCCCTTCCCTGTAGATGCTAGGATAGCTAAGGCTTGCAGCCCATCCCTGTGCATCCAGTTCCCTACCTTGTTCAGAAAAACAAAAGGACCCACCTTCCTAAGAAGATGGAGGCAGAATTGTAAATGTATTCTCCATACCTATTTATCCAGTAAGAAAAGCCTCCTGCAATGTTTTCAGAGCAATTTTTTCTTTGTTACAGCTCAGTGCCAAGAAACAAAAATCCATTCCAAGAGGTAAGTGCCTTTAGAAAATTCTGTCCCTGCAAAGCAGAGGTGACTACAAAATGTTGAGGAATGATTTTAAGTCCAACTGTACATATCTAAACTTCTTTATAAAATCAGGAAAAGAATTGCTAAGAATTTTTTTTTTTTTGTAAACAGTTGTTTAACAACACAAGAATGAATTTAGACTCCATCCTATATCATCTGTGGGGGGCTGCTAAACGTTTGGAGAAAAAACGTTTGGAACTGAAAGATAATGGAGGCTGAGCACCGGTGGCGTAGTGGTTGTGCGCGGGACTGCGGCCCACTGGGATGGAGGTTCAATCCCGGCTCCCAGGAGCAAAGGCTGGGCCTCCTACTCCCACCACCAGAGGGCAGTGATGCCTTAATGAAAAAAAAATAATGGAGAAGGCTCTTTAGTGCAATGGATAGCCATTGGACTTCTAGTGAATAAAAGATAATGGAATGGTTCCCCAAACACTCATACACAAATAAGTTAAAGAGCTAAATTTCCATGCATCAAAGACACTGAACAAGAGAGTAAAAGACAACCACATATAGGAGAAAGTATTTGCAAATAGGCAAAGATTTGAGTAAGCATTTCTCTTAAGGAAGATATGCAAATCAAAATTATGATATATGAGCTATAATCAGTGTTGACTAAGATGTGGGAAACTCCCTAGTCCAGTGCTGGTGGTAATCTCAAGTGGGTGCAGCTGATTTAGAAAATAGTCAGGACCCACCAATTCTGTGTATGTCCACACAAACTCGATTATGAACTTCTAGAGCAGAATTGGTCATAATAGAATAGCCAAAAGGTCAGAAACAAGTGTCCATCATCCAACAATAAACAAAGGTGGTAGCCATGTAAGTTTTATATATATGAACCTTCTTTGTAAAATTGGATTCCAAAGATTTCATTTAAATGTAAAGAAAAGTTCTTTAAGTTTAACATGTTGAAAATCTGAAAATTCCAGGTTTTCAATTTGTCCTGCCCACAAAATACCTCAAATATACAACTATCCTCTGGAAAAAGTCCTTTACATTTATTTGATGTTACTTAATTACTCTTTACCACCGACTAAGCATTAAAAATTTATATACTTCTTTTAGAAAACAAGTTCTTTTATTGAAATTGTACCAAGGACCTCTTACTATCTAGTGTTTTCTTATTTCAAATATGGAACAGACTTCAAGACTAAAAAGCACATTGCTAGAAAGTTAAATTACTGTTTTAATTTATTTGACTCAACTTACTGTTTTCCTCCCTGCTTGCATTTCCAGGCAATTGTTTTTGTGGTGGGAGGAGGCAACTACATTGAATATCAAAATCTTGTGGACTACATCAAGGTATGTTTGGGGCTTTTTAGTCTTCTGTCATAAGAGAGTGTCGCGGGTGTTGTTGCTGATGGCCCTCCTACTCCGTGTATATAACCAGCACTTTTCTAAGAGTCTGAAGTGCCCACCTGGTGTTTGTCCTGTTCTAATCGCACTGGGGAATGTCTGTTATGATTGGAGTGTACTACAGTTATCTAGATTTTACTTGAATGATTTAGAAATATAAAATAAGCTTCTCTTTCAACAAAGGCTCGGGGGAACTGATTTCCAGAGCTCGTGATCTGAACAGCGTGTGCTCTGCCCCCATCACACTGACGCGAACCAACAATAACCTCTCGCAGACGTGAAAAAGCTTTCCTCCAGCTCCACCACCTTCACCACCCGCCCCAGGAAAATGGGAGCATTTGAGATAGCAAATCGAACATGGAGTCGTATTTAAAGTTAATGGGAGTGCTAGACAACTAAGTTAAGTGACAGCGAAGGAAGGGGCTGAGCTTGAAAAGGAAAAATATCATTAAAGGCAAGAGAATGACCCTTTGAAATGTTTTGTCTTCTGCATTAATGAACGTATGGCTGTTCAAGATTTGGAATTCTGGAAGTTTTAATTTATTATTGATATACCATAAGTGTCTCCTACCACATAATCGCTTATCTAAACATCACTGAGTTATGGTTAAAATACTCAAAATTCAGCAAGCACAAAGAGATGCTCACAGAAGGAGTGAAGAAAGGGAGAGGCCTTGGTACGCAGGAGCACTTTGCATGCATCATGGAGCCACTTGTGACCAGAGGGAGACTTGACTCTCCTGAGACAACTGTATCTAACATTTAGTTTAGGATCCAAAAGCGAAACATAGAGCCACACCAGAAAATCTTAGATTCCTGTGATGTTTCCTATGCTTTTTTGCCCTGTGTGATCCATGATCACACCTTGTGTAATTGCTACATTTATCTCATTTTTTGTCAGAGAAGGACAGCTAGAAATTTATTCAGAGCCCCCAAACACAAAAAACTCTTGCCCCTGCTGGATTTGAACCGCCAAGTCCACGGGCTGCAGTCCTGCACTCAATCACTTATGCTACCGAGACTCAGCCTGAAACTCCTGTCCTCTTATATTAAAAGTCATCATCCTTTGTTCCTAGGTGAATTATCAAATCACTAGCTTTGTAAGGTTTTTTATAATATAAAATATTATACAATAAAAAGTCCATAAGGACTTGTCAAAGTCAGGAACAAGAGTGACAAAATGGAATGGGCTGTACTATTTGTTAACACTGGATTTAACAAGTGAGACCAAATGACAAATATCTATACTACTTACACTACACTATATCATACTTTCAGCAAAACTAAATTCTACAGAATTTTTTCTTCAAATTTGGTGATGAATAGAATGGATTCCCTGTGCCGGGAAGTATTCTCGAATAGATGAGGGAGCTTTAAAAGGCTTGTGGGACAAGTCTATTAATCGTCTATCCCATTTCCCCATGATCTTTTTAAAGTCCCTTTGTATTTTGGTGGGGAACTAAAACTAATGCCCATGTCACCCCATAACTCTTATTGCATACATTTTAGGGTAAACGTGTACACTGAAATCCAATCACAAGTGCCACCACCAAGGAAAAACAACCATAGAGAATAACAAAAGCTGTCTGTGTTGTGTAGTTCTCCTTTGGGGAACATGGAAAATGTACCTAACTACTTCTGATTTTACAGGGAAAACCAGGCAAACACATTTTATATGGCTGCAGTGAGCTTTTTAATGCTACACAGTTTATAAAACAGGTAAAGTATACATTTTAGTTTGTTTCTGTTAAACGCTTGTTGAATCCGTTTGCTTGATATTTTTAACTTACAACTAATATGTGCTCTTAGAAATAACATATTTTCCCCGTTATTGTACGTCTTCAGGTAAAGACAAATTCAAAAAAACAAAATAATATTAATTTCCTTATATACTTATATTTGCAAAGTTTTATAGGTGACAGTATATCACAAGTTGAGGCTGAGAAATTAAGTAAGACCTGTTGACACTTTTCGTTGGCTGTTGCTCAGGTTCCCAATAATCACCGATGACGGTATGACCAGTCATGTCCCCTCTCACCTGCAATCTATACTCCTTTTAGCCCCCTCTTTGTAGAATTAGTCCCCCCCAAGTTTCTTGTATTTCTGACCTTGTAATAAAAGGAATGCTAAATTCTTATTCTTATTAAAAACTTCTTTTCCCTCCAACATTTAGAAAAGTTGAAAAACTGTACACTCAGCAATAAAATGTGACTGTGTACTTGTAGCTTGAGTAAGGTTTGAGACGAAGGCCAAAGATCAACTACTTTCCATATGACTACCTTACTGGATGCCATTTGTCTAGACCCATTCGTGATGAAGATTTCCTCCCCACTGGATGGCTTTGATGATGCAGAGAATCAAATTAAGTCCCAAGTTCTTCAACTTTTCTAATACAACTTTGTGTGGGGGAAGTATACTGGTCGGTGTACACAAAGCACAACAGCTACTAACCACATAGGGTTGTGAGCATTAGCAACTAATGAGTCCTTCACACTTCCACAGAAATTTAGCATTATCTCGGGGTGGGGGGGCGTGATTGGGTAAAAAGCAGCAAGATTATTGTTCAGATTTCATGAAACCTAAGCATAAAGGGATGTGGAAAAATTCCATTAACATTTAATTCCATTTTTTCAATAACTTCTTGAAGTCCCTTGTATATCTAAATTTTATTAAGCTCTTTTTTTTTCTCATCAGTGTTTTCTGTTATTTGTTGCGAGACAATTTACATAAATCTGCATATAATACAACCTATTTTGCAAGAGGCCATAGGAGCAAACAAAAGGCAATTCAGGCAGGCTTACTATCTATTATTAAAAAATCGAGTTCTCTATACTTAAGATTCTTAGCCTGTAATTCATCCCCATTCCCTAAGCAAGAATTTGCATTCAATTGCTGCGTACATTAAAACCCTTGGTCTAGGGATTTTTTATGTGACTACAGTAAATGAACCATTACTTTATTTTTTACTTAGATAAATCTAAATATTTTCCTAAAAAGTCATGTTATCAATTTTGTCATCTGTAAATAAAGGTTTTGACATCTTTCCTAAATTCTTTGCAAAATGACAATTTCTATTAAATACTGAAATTAGTGATCACAAAATTTCTTTTTCTACTATGATGAAAGTTGATTTTTTTAGTTGTATGAATAACTTATAAGGATGTTTGTTTTTTGTTTTAGTTGTCCCAACTTGGACAGAAATAACATAGAAGAACTTTATGGGAGGGCCATCGATGTGGACCTTGGATTAAAGTTTTAAAAAGAAGAACCAGATCTCTCTTTCCTTCTCTATAATAATGTTCTAACAGTGAACAGTTATTTCATAATTTTTAATAATTCTATACTTAATATAATGTATACTGATTAAAAGAATAAAGCATTTCAGAAATAAATTTTTTTTAAGGTACATTTTCTGTCCTGTTGTTTGGTTCACAAATAACCTCCTACTTGCTTTTAATTAAGAACTGCCTCTCCGTTTGTTTCCTAATCTTCCAGATGATTTCAAAACTTTAAGGTGCCATTTTAATGTCTCTTCCATCACACCTAAATGTGACAGTCAAACATGTAGCAAGGTCTGGTTAAACAAAAAGTTCTTAGTAATCAGCATAAGCAAGTCATGGTTTCAAGCATCGGAACCAACAGCAAGAGGAAAACGTTGATCTGATCACACTTGTTCCCTCTGAATAGGCCTCCTCAAGAGGACTCAGTGATGTCACAACGCGCTGTCAAGAGGCACAGGACTGACACGTGGGTCCTCCCCCGTCATTGTGCCAATGCCATCAAATCCGAGGTCAAGAAAAACTATTAGGGAGTACCAGCTTATCTTCATTCCTGGGCCAAAATTTAAAATATATGCAAATGATATAGACTCACCTAGCCCAGTCAATTAAAAGGAAAAGACTAAAAGGAACACAGTCCTAAAACAAAAATTTAATTCATTTCAATAAAAACAACAAGTCTAACTAGTGTACTAACATTTAATTTTTAAAAAATGCATTGCCAACCCATTCTGACTCAGGATAGCTCACAGTAGCACTGTACTCCACAAAGCCTGTGATGGGTTTCATGAAAGCAGTTTGCCAGGCGTTTCTTCTGAGGCAACACAGGGCCTCTTGTATCATTCAATGATGCCACAGTACTAATCATTAAAGCCTAGCAATGTGTTAAATCAAACGTCAAACTCACTGAGAGAGCAGTAGGGACCCAGCTCATTACAAACCTATAGTCAGAAAAAAGAATTTATAGTATTTTAAAGCATTATGCCACTTGACTTTTAAGTAGATATTATCGCATGACTTTTAGAGATTCTAGAAATTCTGAGATGCCACTACTTAGATGAAAGTAGAAGTTTTGGTCTTTTATTCCCAGTAATTAAAAATAAAATGGCAAAGTAAGTTGGGGTGATTATTTTAATCTAAAAAGACATCAAAAAACTAGCAAGGATAAGGATAAAAAGAGGAGTCATACTCAGAAGAGAAAATAGAGAAGTAATTTACTTTTGTCAAACCCATATGCTCTACCTTGAGTTTTGCTTGTGTTTCATTTTGGTGTATGCAAATCTGCCTTAAAGAAGATAGCCCTGGACCTACCCACAGTGGGCCCAATGGAACATTCTCTCCATGGATCTTGGGCCTCAAAGCATTAAAATCCTCACTATGCAGGTGAGCCAGAGCCTGTCTCCTCCTCCCCACAAGGGGGTTTACAAGGGTAATGAACCACTTTATCCTTCAGAAGCTACATGATTTAACAGAAAGTGGATGGTCCAGGATTCCTTAGGCTATGCTTTTTGGTGAAGTGGTCCTAGAACATTAGACACCTAGAAGAATTCAATGTGGATCTTCTCTAAAAAATGTTTCTCCACTCAAGTGTTCAGGAAATTGCTACAAATAATGTTTAAGTGAAAATAATCAACTCGCACTGAAAAAACAAAACATAAGGAAAGAAAGTATTATGCATTAAAACTGGCTAAAACATCAGGAAGCAGAAATATGCCAGAAGGCTTCAGTTTATAGAATTATCGCACATTATAAAATAAAACCTGTTTTTATATAAAAGTAAACTTGTTGATAAAAGTAGAAAGTTCTTAAACTATTTTCCATTATTTCAAATGAGAAAAATTGTCCATTAAATGTCCATTGAAACCCCTAGCCAATTTACTGAAACATTAAATACTTGAATATAAGCAAATCAATTAACATAATGTGAAGTATTTAACTTATGACTTCCTGATTACTGAACAGTATGTATTAATAGCTGCTTTGTAAGCAGTAATATTTTTTCTAATCACTTTTCTCAAACCACTTTGTTGCCTTCTCCATAATTTCTTCAGTACATTTTTTTTAACTAAGTTGTGGCTGTTGTTCAGACTTCATAATATGGAGGAAAAGCTAAGAAAGCAGTGAGGACAACTATTCAAGGTCA
>PVJH01046278.1:0-12007 GCA_004026705.1 Nesogale talazaci | reverse complement strand
TCTCCAGGGTCCCATTTTTTAGGGCCTTCTGCTGGGAGGTGTGGTCCAGGGTACTGGTTGACCCCATTGGCTGAATTAAGCCCACCGGACCTAGGTGGGCTGCCATGCCCTGACTTGGGGCCTGAATTTGAAGCATGCACAGTAGACATACCTGGTCCCAGCACTAGCTACCCAACATAACCAGGATGCCACCAGCGACCTTACAGGATAAGGTAGGACTGTCCTCCTTGGGTTTGCAAGACCGTGGATCTGAACAGGAGCAGACAGCCTCATCATCTTTCTCTGGCAGAGTGGCTGGTGGCTTTGAACTGCTGAACCCGTGGTTAGCAGCCCAACAGAAAAAGAGGGATTGTGTTCATTGCTGAGATCAGTCCATCCGGCCCCCTCGAATCTAGTGCTGCTGGGAAAGAGAAGGGAGCTTAATGGTGACAGCCTGCTGGCTGCCTAGAGTCTATGGGTGTCAGGGATGAATTAGAATAGGATGTTTCCTCTGGTTAAGACGATGGCACCTTGGTAACATGCACCATATGGTGTATCCTCTGAGTAAACACGGCCAAGACACATGGCTGGGCAAGTGGCATGTGGACAGGATTTATCCTCGGCCTGTAGCTGGGTAGATGCCCTTGAGCGATGCCCTGCCTGAACACCCATTCACAGCAGCCCTGACCACTAACCATTATTAAGAGCAGACTATTTGCCAGCCTCTCACTCCCATCAAGAGCACTTTGCCTCTCTGTATGGATTGTGGTAAGATTATAGGAGCCCCCAATGAAATGATTTTAAAAAAGGAGAGCACATTGCCGGTACTCATGCGCTTAATCTTCATAAGATCCCTATGAATTGGTGGGTATTATTGGCCCCATGTTACAGCTGAAGACACCATGACTCTGAGAATAAAGTGTCAGGGGGCTGGAGGCTGCCTCCCAATCACAGAGCGAGAGATGCAGATGAAGCCCAAAAAGCAAATTTGGCCAGGTGCCCTGCTGGGGAACGAGGGAAGAGCAGTTTCCTTTTGCCCCCCTTGCTGAGGGAGTAAATGCCTGCTGGTAACCCAGGTAAAGGCCACCTGGGAAGACATAGGTGGAGAAAGGGAAGCGGCGACCCCCACCTCAGTGACTGCTGGGTGGCCTGGGTCAGGCATCACGCGGCGTCCCTCCTGCGTTGCTGGGTGGTGTGAGGTGGCAGATCCGGTTTGGGACTGGCATGAGGGTGATGAGTAAGTGCCCCCTGGGTGTGGCGCCGAGGGAAAAAGCCCCAGCTGTGTCCTGACACTTCCACCACCCCACCCCTGTCCATGTCCTGTTCTGTCCACATCCTGGACACGTGCCAGAGGCCTGCCCATGTGAGGTGACCCAACACCTCGCTTCACAGCGCCTATCTGAGGGACGCCTCCTAAAGTTCATGGTATCATTCCATGATGGTTTCTGCCTTTCTCCCCAGCTTTTCGAAGCCCCCTAGCATACAAGCACACCCCATTTTATTACACTTCCCCTTAGGGCGTCCCATCAATCACTGGCTTCTTTACTGACCACCTGGGTCCAGCAGGTCTCTGGGCACCTTTTCCCCAGTGATGTGCTCCCTTGGTGTCTCTGTGTGGCCTTTTGTCCATTGTCACAGAATCTCACACGTTCATAATGCTTACTAGACGACAAGAAAACGAAACCAACCCTCACTGTCCTTGAGTCAATTCTGACGCATAGGGACCCTATCGGATAGAGAACTGCCCCTATCGGATAGAGACTAATCTTTATGGGAGTAGATAGGGAGCCTCCGCTTTCTCCCACAGAGCTGCGCATGCTTTGGAACAGTCGGATTTGTGCTTCAGCCTAAGGCCACCCCACAGATGGTGGTACAGTGGAAACATAACTTTTTTTTTTTTTTTTTTCGTTTTTGTGGGCATCACTGCCTCTGGTGGTCGTGGGTGCTACCCAGTCGCCGCTGGATTTGAACCGCCAAGCCTGCGGGCTGCAGTTCCGCACTCAACCACTTACGCCACTAGGGCTCAGCCCTGGAAACATAACTTTTATCTGGCCGGGAAAAGGGAATTGCTGAGCTATGCCCGCGTCATCACATCTTTCCCACACCAGGCAGCCTTCCATTGGCTGGAAAGGAGCATTACACCACTTGCTGAGGCGCCCTGGTAGTATAGTGGACGATGCGCTGAGCCAATGGGGACGTCAAGAGGTCACCGGGAAAGGCCTCCTGGAACCCAGCAGATTGCCCAGAGTGGCTTTGACCTGCTACCGTCACCCTGCTCCAGGACCTGCCTCTTGGCTGGGTGAAGACCCACAGCCTCCCTCTGCACGTTTCAGCAGGATTTGGATTCCGGGTATTCAGTCTCCCGGAGATAGCACCCAGAAGTTGTCTCTCTAAATCAGACTGCCAGTGGATTCATTTGCAAGGAGACTTTGAGACCATAAGGTAGACTGGGTGGCATCTGTTTTCCGCGTGTGTTCAAAGAAAGCGGGCACCAGGGATCAGAAGGTGGTGTGTTTGGTTGGCAAAGCACAAGTCAGAGCCGGGTGGCCACAGTGATGCTTGCCCTCCCCAGCAATGTGGCTTTCTGACCAGCCGAGTGATGGGGCGGACCAGTCAGCCGCGCTGTGGGCTTCCCCTGGGTCAGCGTGCACCTCCAGGGCTGCATTTACCCAGCAGGACCGCTTCCTTTCCTCCCATGATCCAATTCTTTGGTTGTATTTCCATATTTGTTTAGCGCTTTATAAGCTTTGGCTGCCATCCCTGCTTGCCTCGGAGAAGTGAAGGAGCCCCAGCAACATAAAGATGAAGTCTGAGCCCAGCCAGCAGCTCCCGGGGTGGGGGTGGGGGAAATGACCTGGTGCGCTATCTGCTCTGTAAATATTTCAGCTGAGAGAAGCCCAGGGGCGAGTCTACGAGTCCCGTGAGGTCCCTGGGAGTCAGTAACTGGGTGGCACTTATCACTAGCAGCGGTGGTGACCAGAGTAGCTTATTGGCTGATACACCTAGCCTAGTGTCACCTTGAATGTGAATTGATCCCAAAGCAGTGGGTGGTTTGTTTGTTTGTTTGTGGGGAGAGGTTTGAGGGATTTCTTAGGAGCCCCCATGGCTTAGGTGGTGAAGAGTTGGCTTAGAGAGAGAGAGAGAGAGAGAGAGAGAGAGAGAGTTGGGTTGCTACCATAAGGGCAGCAGTTCGAAACTGCTAGCTGTTTCTCAGGGGAAAGATGACAGTTTCTACTCCCATGAAGAGTCACCGTCTCTGAAGTCCACGGGGCCACTTCTGCCCTCTGGGTGACTGTGAGTGGGGACAGACTCAGTGGCAGTGAGTGTGAGTGTGAGTGTGAGTGGAGCATCTCTTCGTGGTTGTGCCAGTGACTCCTATTCTGAGCTATGATGACTCGAGTTCCTAGCATAGCCCTCCGACGCCATTCTTCTCACCTTCCTTCCCGTGGCCTGGCTGGCACTGCCTCTCGGAGCTCTGGCCTCCCTCCTGGTGGTGGTTTCCTGTACAAAAGAGCCTCCTCTATCGTAGGATTACAAGCCCCTGGGTTGGGAACATCCCCAGAATTGATAGGTGGGTGGAGATCATCCAGCCCTCACCTCTCCATTCTACAGATGAGAAGATGGAGGTGTGGTGGCTGAATTGTGGTCCCCCAAAGGGGACAGGATTCTGATCCCTGAAACCTGTGATTGTGTGTTATTGTACGTGTCAAAAGGGACTTGGATCTTGAGCTGGGGGGAATAGCCTGCCTTATCCAGGTCCCCCTGTACTATCCTGGTGGACTCCACATGCCCAGGAACCCATATGGCTCCTCTTTCTTGAATCATGGCCTGCGGATGCCTGGGAGCTGAGAGACGTGGTTCTGTTGGGCTTGGGAGAAAGACCGACGGACGAGGCTGCTGAGGCATTGAATGTTCCTGGGAGGCCAATGCCCCATGTCATCCATCATCAGCTTGGTGGACATCGCCCCTCACAGGACTGTTGTGAGAATTAAGCTGAGCCCTGGTGTGTTGAGTGCTTATCGCAGTGTCTGGCAGAGAGCCAACAAGCGGGCCAGGACCAGCTCTTAAGGACAGGGGCAAACTTTCCCCATAGAATCGGAGCCCTCAGCTGTTCCATCAGGGCCACTGCTACCCCCTCTGAGGACTGGTCAAGGGTGAGAGGCCACAGGAACCCCAACAGGAGGAAGGGGGTCACTGGTACCCAAGGGCTTGATGGGTTCAGAGCTGGGGACAGGGCTTCTCCCCGCGACCTTCCCCTTGACTCCTGAGAGGGAGAGCTGTCTCTGAGGCCCGGCCTGCAGCACTTGGCCAGGGATGTGGAGGGTAAGCAGATTTGGGGACGATAGGGAAGAGGATCATGTGGAATTCCCTAGAGGTGGGAAGGATGCCCCTCTGCACTTTGGCACCTGTGATGTTTTCCCAGGGAAAACATCTTCCCCCTCCATCTGCACAGCCCATCGGTGACATCAGCAGAATGGAAGCACCTTGGGGGGGTGACATCACCGTTGCCACAGGCAACATCTCCATCTTAAGGTTGCAGGAAGAAGCAAAAAGAACCACCCCCAACTGTAAGACACATGTGGGAGGAAAGAAACCAAGGTGCGGCACCAACAGGTGGGTTTCTCAGGGAAGGAGGGGTGGTGGGGCAGGTGGAGGAGGGGGGCTGGAGTTTCGAAGCCTGGGCTCTGGCCTAGTGAGAGATGAACCTTCGGGTCTGGGCTAGGGGTTGAGCAGAGGACAGAGAGCTGACAGCTGGAGTCTGGTTCATCCATGAGCTTTGCCTCCGAAAGAAGAGCTGGAATCCTGTGGGGTTTCCGGTGGTCTTCCTAGCTCTGTGCCTCCACTCTGCAGCCAGAATCTGGGACGTCGCTGTGAGCTGTGGTGGGGGTGATTGTTAACTGCCATCCGTTGGTCCCCAACTCACGGCATCCTCGCCCTGTGCAGGGGCTGATGTTTGGAAGGGCTTTCTTTGTCCATGTGGATCTGGAAACTCTGATAGCAGGTCAGCCCAGCGATACACCAGGTTCCGCTGACAGACGGACGGGCAGTGTCTGCACACGAGGGACACTGGCTGGGCCTCGAACTCAAGTGAGATTTCCCCCACGGAGCCACCAGAGTCTCCGATCTGTGAAGAGGGGCAAGGATGGGGCGATAACGAAACTCCCTCCGCCCCCAAAGAAAATAAGAAGCAGGGATGACCGTGACCTTGCTGTTGAGAGTCATTGAAAGGGGACCTTTGTTCGTGGATGGGATAAATGAACCAATACATAGAACCTGCGATTTGCAGGGCACAGGGCTGGGGTTCAGCGGCCTCCTGGAGCTGTGGAATCAAATGTTCCCAGAGAGGGAGAGTGTGTGGCATCCATTGCCCAAGACCCAGCATCTACCAGCCAGAGATACCAGGGAGCAGCTCTCTGCTGGCCATCCCCCAGACTGCTGGGTAGACTCACGGGACCTGTGAAATCCCTTCCCCTCGGTAATTCACACAAGGACTTGGAGATGTACCTGATGTTTTTGACACAAGAGTGACAGTCGAGGGAGGTGCCTGGTAACCACTGAAAATGAACGTTCGTTCTGATACCCATCATTTGGCCCTCTGTGGCGTCAGCTTAGAAGATGAGACTGCTGGCCAGCCTGGCTGCTAGCTACAGGGTGGAGGTTTGCATTCACTTGCAGAGGCCCTATACATAACAAAGGCCAGGCCTGGGGAGCTATTTCTGAAAAAGCCACCAGGTATTCCAGTCCCACTCTGGCACACACAGGGCCAGCAGGTAGTGACAGAGGCACTGCCCTTCTTCAGACAGGAGTCCCTGGTCCTGTCTGATGTTAGCACAAGGGATACGAGAGGCAGGGAAGGGAGAATTTTCTCCCCTGCATGAAGGGAAACTAGACGATGTGGCAGGTGTCTTTCCGAAGAAGTGTCCAGAACAGGGAACTGCACCAAAATCTCCTCACCATCCCACCTGAAGGAATCTGATTCGCTGGACTACCCTTGGCTAAGGTGATTGACTTGCTTGTGCTGCTGTGTAGACGGCACCTTTTCAGAGCTATCCTTGAAAACTAGAGTAGTATCAGTGGAAAAGAGTATTTGCAAACTGGGTTTCTAAGCTAGAAATCTGGCCCTCAATCAATGCCATGAACTTTTGCTCCAACATTCGTTGAGCACCTACTCCGAGCAAAGCCACAACGTGAGGGCCATCCATAAATCTGTCTCTCTTCCTCCTGAGTAGGTGTTACTCTGGTTCGACAGGGTCAGGGAGACCAGTGGCTCGCCAGCGTCCCAGCTGAGACCACAGAGAAAGGACTCAAACTCAGAACCTGTAGCAATCTGCAAGATCTCTGTCTGGACTCCTTGCCCAGGGCGTGTGCAGGGGGCATAAAGAGTCTCCCAGGTCTGCTTTGTCAAGAGGGGAGAAGACAGTAGGTCCTCCAGGCTGGATGTGACTCCCTGCGTGGTCTTAGTGGAGGGGGCTCCATTTCTCTGCTTGGTTAGTTGGGGAATGGCAGTTCATCCCAGATACTAGTAAGAGCATCCTATGACGGGGGTCCCAAGAAAAAAAGCACAGTGTCCACTCTGACCCACCATGGTTGGCTTCCAGGTGATCAAGCCAGCAGCAGGGCAGGGCAAGGGAGCAGGCAGCTGGAGCCGCCTGCAGCTTAGCCCTGGCAATGGCTGCCCGCTTCTTGATGCAAGGGAAGTTTCCTTCCTGCAGCAGACACAGGGAATCGCCTTCTGCAGCAGATGGCGATGTCAGAGTGTTGGCCCTGCCCGCCCATGCAAAGCCATGTGCTCTAAGAGCCGATTCTCCTGGGAGGCTGTTTCAATAGCCTGCTTTGCCAGCAGTGCAGACCCGCCTGCATGTCGTGAAAGGGTCCTTTGTCTTCTGAGACTTTGTTCCAGAGGCGCTCGGAGCCCGGCTGTGGCGTGTCTGGACTGGAGTGGAAGAAAGCAGGGGCTGCCTGGGTCCCACCCTGTGTGCTGCCCTTTCTCCTGTCCCATGCCACCCCCTACTCCTCCCCCCCTCCTCCTTGATGTCGTGCTCAGCACTCCACACCGCCCAGTGGCAAGGGAGTCCTAGCTACTTTCTCCTGGCCACTGCAGAGACCTCCGCTTGCCTGAGAAGCCAACGGACATTCCTGTTCACACTCTTAGAATTTTAAGTCATTGTATGCAGTCCAAGTCTGCAGCATGCCCAGAAAATGCCCACTACAGGTCCCTAAACAAAGAGTACCGGGGGGTGGGGGGTGGGGGCGGGGAAGTTTCATGGATGGTGAGTCCCTGAGCAGCTTGAGTTAGAAATCCTGGCTCTGCCCTTTAAGAGCTCTGTGCCTTTAAGAGCTTAAGGCACCTTGATTTCTTCATCTGTGAAGTGAGGTGTATTTGTCCAGGTAGACTAGAGAAAGAAATCCAAGCACCATTAAATGTGCATAAGAGAGATCTTTACAACAGAGAATAACTGTATATTAAGAAGAATCCCAGCCCTACCCAGCTCAAATCCATAAGCCTGATATTAGCCTCTATGTCCAATATTAGCACATAAATTCCTCTTTAGACTCACACAGCACATGCAGGAAGGTTCCAGGTCAATCGGTGGAAAGTTGTAGAGACCCAGTGGCGGTAGAAACATCTCAACACTGGCAGGGGTCTCCACGTGGCTCCGCCAGCTCCAGGGCTCTGACTCCATCCATGCGTCTCCATAAGACTTATCAACAGAAATGTCAAGCAGAGAGAGCGGGCCTGGCCTCCAGTGAGCTGTTTATCTCTGTCACACCTCCAAATGATGTCATCAAGCCGTTATATGATGCACAGGCTACACACCACCCCTTCACGCAAGTTGACAGGAGATTATGTAACCACCACATGGGGTTTATGGTGATGAAAGGCAGGCGGACAAGATAGTCGAAGCATTTTGCAGAAGGCTTGAACCTCCCTCAGTGCGAGTTTTTGGCTAGTATTTCTACTAAGCTCTCCCACAGCACGTTGACGGGCTCTCTAGGGAGCGCAGCCGGCAAGCAGCTGCTCGCCACATGACCTAATGACGGCATTTGGAACCCAACCAACATGCTGCCGAAGAAAGGCCTGGAAATCCACTTGGGTGAAGCTCCCAGCCACATCAGCAAGGGACAAGGAGCAGGGACTCTCACAGTCGGGAATTTTAAATGGAGGGAACAGGTAGCGGAACGAAACAAAGCATGCCGCATAAGGATTCTTGAGTGGCGAGCGTGACGGAACAAAATGTGTATACGATTAATACTGACTGGCAACCAAGTTGTTCCGTCAACTTTCCCTCACATCACAGTCCATGGAAAATGTTAGTAAACGATCCCAGCCAAGACAGACCTTAAGGTCGCGGTGAGTTGGAATTAGCTTCTAGTCCTATCAAGTGTTAGAGACTCGGGAGAGAGATGGGGTTTTCTTCCCCCATAAAGAATTACGGTGTCAGGGCTGAGCCCCGGTGGCGTAGTGGTTATGCATGAGACTGCGGCCCACTGGGATGGAGGTTCAATTCCAGCAGTGGGGCTGGGCCTCCTACTCCCACCACCGGAGAGCAGTGATGCCCCCCCCCCCCAAAAAAAAAAAGAATTACGGTGTCAGAAACCCACAGGGGCTGTTCTGCCCTTCCCTGTAGGCTCACTATGTGTCAGAAGCAGCCAATGGGAGGGAGTTTGGTTTGCATTTTGGAAATACCACCCTCACCCATGGTGCGCCCGTGCAGGGCATCCTCCTCTGCACCTGCTCTTACCCTAATTCTTTGTGATCCCCTCTCTGTCTTCCATGTCTCCAAAGCTCTGCAGCAGCAACACATGGAGAGGGCAAGAGGAGAGGCCGCTGGGTAGTTGTGGGTCAGAGCCATTGGTGCTAGGCTCCGCTCAGGGCTGATTCCTGCTGAGTGCGATCCACGCTGGTCCAGACAAGAGTGGCTGTCTCCAGGCCTGAGGCAGGGAGGGTTTTACTCAGGTTTCTCACGCGCCTCCCCCATGTAGCACTTGTACTGACAGAGAGGTGCCTCCCAGGCCGAAAAGACCTACAAGTGGCCTGGTCCAGGAGCTCCCACTGCAGCTTCATGGCGAACTCCTGCTCCCGGGAGTCAAGGCTGGCTCCCCAAACAAAAATCATGAGGCTGAAACCCACAACTGCCGCTGAGCCGGTGCCCATGCAGGCCGATCGATGCCAGGTGTGGCAGGGCTGAGCTGTGCCTTTCGGGGGCTGTGAGCTTTGAGAAGCAGATGCCGGGTGTTTCTTCCAGGTGCGCCTGGTGAGCTTGAAGCCGCACCTTTTCAGGTCCTAGTTAAGCTCTTAACCACTGGCATCGTGGTAACATGTTGGTTACCACAAGGTCGGCAGTTCGAAATCACCAGCCGTTCCTGGAGAGAAAGATGAGGCTTTCTGCTCCGTGGACAGTTACAATCTCAGAAACCCCCTAGGGAAGTTCTACTCTGACCTGCAGCTTCCTCAGGAGTCAGAATTGGACTCCATGGCAGTGAGCTCGGTTTTTTATTTGCTTCTTTGTTTTTTAGAGGCAACTAGGAAGTAAAGACTTCCAGGTTCAAGTGACCAGATTTTAAGCAGACCCCCATTAACAGGGGCGGTTCTTGATTACAAATTTGGTCTATATGGAGCAACAAAAATTTTCCTGGAACGCAAAAAAAGAGGATTGTAATATATTTATTTTCATTTAAAAACGCCATAGGACGTTGTTAAATTGTTAAAAAGCGGGACGTCTGGTCACCTTATTCAAGGTTCACTTCCGGCACTGGCTCTCTTTTTTCATTCGTTCGTTCGTTCATTCATTCACTCAGCAAGCATCGTCAGACTGGGCATTGGAGTGGGGCCTCCGAGGTGCTCAGAGCCTCAGTGGGCAGGGTAATTGCTGCCTGGCTGAGGAGCGCTGAGAATCCCTGGTCCCACACGACTTCCCTGTGTAGGAAGAATCTATTCAGCTCCTGGCTAGCCCCCCGGGGTTGAAGGGTTCTGCTGTGGAAGAAAGCAGTGAGGCAGGGACAGCCTTCCTATCCTGCTCCTAGGACTTCCTGGGGAGCGTCAGGGACACTGGTCACATCAGCCTTACCGAGGGCCCCAAAGATGCAACCTGCAGGACTTGGTGACCCCAAAGGGAGATGTGGCTTTATCACCAAGACCCGTGGCAAGTGGTCCTCCCCCAGAAAGCCTTCCAGGTGTCTCTAAGGCTAAACGGGAGTCGGGGAGCTTTCAGGATGAAACAGATTAGGAAGAGACGCTGGGAATCCATTCCCAGAGTGCAGCCAATGAGAAGCCCGTGGCTCACTTTGGATCCACAAGGGATCACAGTGTGCAGCAGCATTTTGTGCCCTGGGGCGTGGGGTCCCGACTAGATGCCAGCTCTGCACACAACACAATGGTGGTGGCACTCTGGGGCCCAGAACTCCAGCGCAAGCAGTCTGTCACCCCCATGCATGCCTGACCCTGGCCCTCAGTTCTCTTTGCCTCCAGCAGCCTGTGCTTCCTGGGTGGCCTGGGGGGGGCGGACTGTCTCATGACACTATCCCAGAGTTATCTCCGGCTGCCCCTGTGTGACACCTCATCCGGCTGGCTCAAGGCTCACAGACTCCTGGGGCTTGTGTTTTGGGTGCCTTCTGGGTGCCCTCCTGTATCTGGGTGTCACTGCCCGATTTGGCAGGGGCAGGTGGCGGTGGGGAGTGTCTGGTGCCATCGACAGGGAGTCGTCACTGGGTGTCCTTGCAGGGTCGCGCCATGTCTAACTGTCCCAGACCTGACAAGGCAGACCGGCCCCCACCCCCACCGCAGCCCCGGCGCTGCTGTTCAGCCCAGACCACAAAGAGGCGACCGCAAGCGGTCCCTGTTTTTTACAACGGGGCAGACCTGCCTCCCTTGTATGGTCGCCTCTGCGTTATGTACAGTTCCTTTTTATGAAGACGAAAGGGGATTTTTAGATCTTTGCAGGCTCTGAGCTGGGTACATGTGTGTGTGTGTCCTCCCCCACCCCCAGTGTCTCCCTTCCTCCTAGCTTCTCACCAGCAGCCCAGCTGGGGCCCAGGCATTGTGTCAGGTGCCGCCCAAGCCTCAGGGACCAGGGTGGGAGAACAGCCTGGGATTTCCCTCCTGCATGGAGCCAAGGATCCTTCCCAACCAGGAGGTGGGTAAGGGGGGGAGGTGGGTGTGGGGAAGAATGCCCACCTACAACCACCCAGAAGGCCTGATCACCTGGCTCTGCACCCATCCCCACTTCTCCCCCACCACCCCAAGCCCCCCAGTGAGAAGCAGGGGGAGGACAGGGGACCAGGCTGTCTTTCCAAGCTGGACTTCCTTTGTTCCCTTCCAGAGATTGTATGTCGGGGAATTGGCTGCTTTGTTCCATAGCCCCCCCCCCCTCCAGGTCCTCTCTGCAAGGGGATGACAAAGGGGGGTCCTATGCTCTTTGTTTTCCTTTGTGTTTACTGCCTGCCCTGCTCAAGCCCCCCACACAGCGCTCCCAGCCCCAGCCCTGGCCTGAGTGTGTGTGTGTGTGTGTGTGTGTGTGTGTGTGTTGTTTGATGCTGCTGGTCTTGCCTCCCCTTGGTGTACCCGCTTTCTCTGAGGATCCTCAAGTGGCAGTGAGGGGTGCAGAACACAGTGGGGAGAAGGCGAAGGGGGTAAGGTCGGGGAGCCCTGGCACGCCCTGCCCTGTAGTGGGTGTTAATAGTACACCTTGGTGTCTGTCAGGCATGCTTGTGTCTGTGTGGGAGCCACAGGGCCAGAGAGAACCGTGAGAAGTCAACCACAGCCCTGGGTGGCCTCCGTGGGGGTCGCCTCCCTGCTGGGAGCCTTTCTGTGACGTCACGGGAAATCTGGGGTGGGAGTCCCAGCAATCGAGGTGGCTCCCTGCACACGGGCCATGGCACACGTGCGGTGAGAAGTGCGTCCTTCCCAGGAATGAAAGTGGCTGTGGTCCTAACACCACCGGCAGATCTGCTCTGCGCCCAGCCCTACGTGGCTAAACCAGGTCCTCCCCTCTCCCCCCCTTCGCCCCCCCCCCCCCCCCCCCCCCCC
>PVJH01046277.1:0-13313 GCA_004026705.1 Nesogale talazaci | reverse complement strand
CACAGTGACCTCCCGGCTTGAGGAACACTGTCAAAAGGCCCTCGTGCCTTGGGCTCACCCAAGGACCCCATGCTCCCTCTGAGCGCCAGACGGCTGCGCCCATGAGCCTGGAGTGGGGATCCAGGAGGCAGGGCTAAGGGGGGATACCTCTGGAGGCCCCCGGCTACCTGGAAGGTGTGCGTCAGCAGCCCCCCACCCCCACCCCCGCCTGCCTTCTGGGTGTGCTCGGCAGAGGAGCCGCCGTCCTGGAAGCTGCATGAAAACGAGGGCCCAGCCAAGAGGCCGCCGTCGTCTGCCTGCACAGGTGAGGCGTGTCGGGACTGGCTGAGACCAGGCCTGGCCTGGCCCACTGAGACGGTCAGACGGGATCCGTGCGCCCTGGACCCAACCTCTTGACATCAGAAGGCAAGGGTCACCACAGCCCATCCTCAAGACCCTTGCCTCCTGTCTGAGGATTCCCACAGGGTTCGTGCACACCCACCTGGTGACGAACCCCAGTCCCCCGTAGGGACGACGGCCCAGAAAAACCTGTGTCTCCTCCTGAGGGGACCCCGGACATGTCCGACTCCCGTGGCCACCCAGAGCGGCGTGGTCCACGTGCCCGCTCTTGCCAGACCCTGCTAGCTCTGCCGGAACTCTGGCACCTGGGACTCGAGCCAGCGGCCTGTCGCCTGACCCGATTCACCCAACTTTCCACAGCCTGGGGATTGTGACAGCGGCGACCCGGTTTCACCGTCAAGGGACACCCCCCCCCAACTCGGGCAGGAAGGACGTGACAACTCTGGGGTGGGCCTAGTCAGCCTCCAGAGCCCCGGAACCATCCCCCGCGATGACTCTGGGATTCTGTGAGGTGCCGCCGTGGTCGCATAGCCTGAGAACGTGGGGGGAGGCCGACTGGGGCAGCGCTGGAGGCCAGCTTCGGGAATGGCGGAGTGCCACGGCGACCCTCAGGAGACAGGCATCCCAGACTTCTGTGACCTTCGCCCTGTTTTCACGGTTCTTCTACGAGAACCGGGTTTTCTGTGGGTACCAGGAGAGAAGTCATGTAGATGCCCATTTACCTGATTTTTAAAGTATTCATTTTGTCAGGGGCTCCTACAGCCCTTCTCTCCGGCCATCCGTCCATTGTGTGTCAAGCACATTTGCCCATCTGCTGCCATCACCATCTGCAGAACATTTTCTGGTGCCTTAACCCTTTGGCACCAGTTCTTTTCCATTGTCTGCTCTGTCCCTCCCTCATGAACCCTTGACAATTTCTTTTTTTTGGCATCACCATCCTGGTGCGAGTGGGAAGCCCAGCATTGCTCCTGGAGAACCACTGCTGGATTTGAACCACTAGCCCTGTGGGCCGCAGTCCCACACACAACCACCGCGCCACTGGGGCTCAGCCCAAACCCTTGATAATTTATATATGTGTGTGTGTATATATATATATATATGTATGTATTTTCATGTTGTACAACAACCATTGTCTCCCTTCACCCCTTTTCTGTTGTCCATTCCCCGGGGAGGGGTTTACATGTAGGTCCTTGCCATCGGTTCCCCCATTCAACTCCATCTTCCACTTCCACCCCTGGTCTCACTTCCTCCCTTATGGGTCCTGAGGGGTCTATCTGCCCTGGATCGCCTGTGATGCTGCGAGCTCTGATCTCTATCAGTGTACCTGCACGCTGGTCTAGCCCGAAGGTGTAAGGGAGAATTGGAGTCTTGGTCGTGGAGGTGGGGCGGGGAGGAGGGAGCGTTAAGGAACTAGAGGGAAATTGCGTGTTGGTAACTAATTTTATGCCCCTCCCCCTCTTTATGTTGGGGGACAGCCCTGGTGCTTCTGTTTTGCGGAGGAATGGGGTGCTGGCTCACGTCAGACAGCTTGTCTGCCTCCACAGGTGCGTTCTGTCTTGGCTTTGTCGATGGAAGGGGTGCGAGGTCTCACACCGGGGCGCCATTCTCTGCCCACAGCGTTGGGTCGCCGGCCACCCCCTGGGGCTCTCTGCCCCGGTCCCCTCCCGAGTTTCAGAGCACCCACTGCGCTCCTGATCTCCCGCGTAAAAGAGCAGCAGGCTCACAGCAAGCACCCCCCGATCGGTGGAGGTGTGAGACGGTGGCTTGGCTTCCAGGCGAGGACGATGTCGTGGGAGGCTTCCAGTTCAAGGCTGAGAGGTGGTTGCCAGGCAGTCGATCTGGCAGCGCCTCCCGTCTCCCTGCCTCCAGTCACTCTGGTGAGGAGGAGATTCTTTCCGTGGAAAGAGGGATCCTCGGCGGGTGGTGTCGTGAAGAATTCTTGAAAAGGCTCGCCTGGAGCGGAGGGCAGAGGGGGAGGAGGTGGTGACGGGGACCAGAGACTGCGGTCTGTGAGCAGTGCGAGGCTGGACAGGCGGAGAACCAATTCCCACGTCCCTCCTCCCGGGGCAGACACCCCGGCCGCGTGAGAGAGACCCAGAGGGACCGAGCTGAAGGCAGGACTGAAGGCCTCCATGGGCGGTTCACTCTGCGTCGACAGAAGGTTCTAGAATAGACCTTTCCCATTGAGCTGGCACATGTGCAGTTCCAAGGATTGCAGCCACCATCCTCCAGCAAGCAGCGCCAGCCGTGCTGACTCTGGCACCTGGGGTCGGAACCTCACCTGGAGAGGATTACAGGCACAGGGGCGGGGTTTAGCTTGTCAGTCACGTGGCCACTTGATGACCTCATGTATAGGGGCTAAGGAGATAGCTTGCTGGAGTGTGGGACACACACACACACACACACACACACACTCCCTGCAAGACGTTTTTGACGTGAAGCCACATGGAGCTACGCTGGACTCCTGGGGCTGGAGGAGCGACGTGGAGAGCCAGGCCAGCGCCGAGATGCTTCCAGCGCCACCGGATCCACAAGACGTCCCACCCGTCGGCCTGGGACCTTCCCGCACTTGACGGCATCGTTGCAGCTGTTTCGTGAGTCTGAAGAGGACTTGATAGACTGGTGTCAGACCCAGGGGCTCATAATATCAGGCTCGTGGACTTGATCAGGACCCGGCGGGGACGTTTACTCAACACCCAGCTGCTTTTGCACGTCTGGTTCTCTCTTACACACTTAGCAGGGTCTCTGAAGTGGTTTCTCTCATCCACGTGGACTCACACGGTCCCCATCTGCAAATCAGAGGGCTGGCAGTTCAGACCCAGCAGAAGAAGATGCAGCTGCCTGTCTCTGTCAGGACGGCAGTGTGGGAAAGGGCCGGGCTTTGGGGTTCCGCACCGGACGGGGCCGCTTTGTGCCGGAATCCATGACACAGCAAAGGGCGGGCACTGTCCACCCCTCCTCTGCCACCTGTGGACAGTCCCCAGAGAACTGACAGGGTCTGAGAATCACCATGACGGCAAGATACGCGCCAGGACAGAGAACGGTGTGCCAAAGGGAACGGACATCAAAGGTGACCCAGGCTGGGGGGCGGGGCTTTGAAAAGGGGCTGAGGGATGAGAGCCTGAAGAGGATGGACGGGTCTCATGAGGACACTCACGTCGTCAGGAACGGTTTCATTGAGGACACTCAAGTCGTCAGTGACCGGTTCTGGAGGATAAAGAGGAATAAACAGAAGGGAGATGGGAGCAAGATATTCTACACAGGAAATAGATGTAGTGTGGATGTTAAGGAAAGAGACCGTGTTCACTCCTGCACATCTCAATCATTGCCTAAATCAGGGGTCCTCAAACTTTTCAAACAGAGGCCCAGTTCCCTGCCCCTCAGCCCGTTGGAGGGCCCGACAACAGTTTAAAAACTGAAAACTAGGAACACATTCACGGCGGGACCTGGATGAGTCGGCTGGTAAGCAGGACAGGCAGTGGGAGCCACAACACCTGGCGGGCCAGATCCATGTCCTCGGCGGGCCACATGTGGCCCACGGGCCACAGTTTAAGGACGCCTGGTCCAATTCCTCAAGAAAGCACAGGGGGAAGGGTTCCTGAATCTCGTCCTTGTAGATCCTTGGGAAAGACAAGCTGAATGGTGCGCCTGCAACACCCCTCATCTCTCAGCCAGAGTGCCTGCCCTTTGAGGAAGGACGGGGAGAATTCCAGCGCCCGTGGGAGACCAGGACTCTTCTCAAACCAGACGGGACCCTATGCCTTCTCTGAACGTAAATGAGTGCCTACCGACTTACGTGCACGCTTCCTTGAATTGCTCTTTATATTTCTGAGTCGAGTTCCGTGAAGCCCGGAGCTTGAAAAGTGCTTCGTTTCCATCCAGGCCATTATCCAGATTCCACCTTTTCTCTTGGCAATCCCGTCTTGCAAATAGGAAAGGAAGGGCTCCGGAAAACCCAGATTGCTTTGCAGATGATTGAAATTATAGGACACAGATAGTTGGAATTCAGAAGTAGGTAGATGTCAAAACCAAGGCTGGTACGTGGGTCAGCTTCCACGCTTCATTATATATAAGAGATCTGGGCCTTTGAAACTTTGTTGGGGGGGGGGCTGGAATCCCCTTATCTTATTACTACTCTTTTTAATTATTTTATCGGGGTCTCCTACAACTCATCACAGCCCCTATGTTCATCTGTTCACATGTGTACTTGTGTTCCCATCGTCATTCTCAAACCATTTTCTTTCTACTTGAGCCTTTGATATCAACTCCTCTTATTTCCCCTCCCTCCCTGCTCCCCCTTCCCTCAGGAACCCTGGATCATCTATAAATTATCATTGCTCTGTCCTATCGTCCACTGCCCAGTGTCCCCCCTCGCCCACTTTCCCGTTGTGTGCACCCCAGGGAGGGGGTGATATGTAAATTCTTATAGTCGGTTCCTGGGTTCTCCTTGCCAGCTCTCCAGATCCCAGCATCTGGTTACAGGGCGGGGGCGGGGGGCTGGGGGAGGGGTTCCGATCCCTGGACGATGGGCGCCAAGGTTTCCTCCATGCGGGAACCCTGCAAATGGGTTCTGCACACCTGCTCTCAGCCATCACCTTCCACAAGCCAGGCATCCAGAATTCAAGCTCCAATACCATTCCCTCCTCGGGATCTGGGATTTCATAACTACAATCCTTGGATCACACAGGCTGGTGTGCTCTGTCTGTGGGGACTTGGTCGACACCTCGCTCAGACGGCTGAGTAAGGCAAGCCTCTAAGACCCTAGAGAGGCTGTTGTTTTGACAGCCAGAAGCCCTCTGGTTTCTTCTCCTCCTTCCTTTTCTCTTCCTCCTCCTCCTCCTCCTCCTTTATCACATCCATCTCTGCAGTGATCTCTGCCTAAGGGTGAGTCTTGAGCAGGGCCGTGTGTCATAACAGCCCTCTGCCCCAGGAGGAGGAGAGCTGCCGTTGAAAGGTCCATTCTTCTATCCGTGGTGCGTCCCTGTCCCTGGCACATGTCAGAGAGATCTTGATCATTTCTTTGGAGAACATCACCCATCATCCCCCGGGGGCAGGAGGTCATTTAATCGATTGGGTCATTGCCTGAGCCCCTGGTGCAGAACTTGAAACTCTGTTGAGAACAGGAGAAGACACACAGAGAGGCCAATTTCTTAGACAACCCCCCTCCCCCACGCCCAGAGTAGGACTTGATGGCTTGTCCGCTCAAGTCGCGGGAGATGCTATCCCCACAATCAATGAGCCTGGGGCCCAGGGCGGACGTTATTCCCAGGGACAGACTCACGTCCAGTAGACCAACACGTCTGTCAGGTGACAGGACTTCCCCACGTCTGTCAGGTGACATGAGGACTTCCCCACAATGACACATACTCTACACTATGAAGGAAGTACTCGCAACCATTGACCAGCATCTGGTGTGGAAGTCAGAAGTCAGATAGTCTCCATTAACAGCTCCTGCCATCAGAGACCTTTGTCTCTCACGCAAAAGATAGGGCCAACTCCCCTGCTATCTGGACAGTGGGTCCCTTCCTTGAAAGCCCGTGGGCAGGTTTCACACAATGTCATTAGTGACCGCAAGTCACAAGCCTAACCTGTTTGGCCACATCCAAGAGTCTGGGGCTTGCGCTTGTCACACGGGCCCCGATATTTTCCTCTCCTATAATGTATATCTGTAGCACAACCCTTTGCTGTGACGTGTGTCCTTGCCTGTAATTAGGGGCCTTACATGGCTCCAAAGGGTATATATAAGGATTGGTCAAAATAAATAAGTTCTCTCTCTCTGTCATCCTTTAGTACTGGATGCGCTCACCCTCTCTCCTTCTTAATCCCTGCCCCCACTCACTCTCTCTCCACGTGGAGACGAGCGTGCTACCATGAGATGCGTCTGACTGTAGTCTTATGATTCCTCTCTGTCTCACGCTCTCCTACAACTTCACTGTAATAAATAATCGTTATCGCCGGACAACTGCGCCTCTCGGTCCCGTGATGGAAGTTTCGGAGGCTGGCTTCCCCCGAAACACGTCTTCTTTGAAAAAGCAAAGGAGGCCTGGGAATCGTCACGAAACGGTCATCCCGGGCCACCACCCACCCTCAGAGCGAGAGATCTGGATCTAGGCCCAGCGGCCACCCCGTGTCCATCGCCGCAGGGCGGCTGCTGTCTGCACGCTGGGTCCTTCTGGTGGACAGCTGCGTCTGTCTCAGCTCAAAGAGGTTTTAAGCGCCAAACGGTCCCTGCCCCATGCCATCCTGACAATCCCAGCTGTCTTTGATCCCCTGTTCTCCCAGCTGCAGTGTCACACCCCGATGGATGGATGGATTGAGGGTCTTCTTCTTACAGAGGCCAGTGGCCAGCGTCTGTCGGGTGGTGTGGATTTCTGCAGCGTTGTCACTGTCTTTCGCCATCGGGGGATGGCATTGTGAGTGCGCCAGCAGTGATAAGAGAACGCTCAACCCTTGATGTCTATTCTCTGCGAGCCTTCATGGCAAGCACCACACGTCAAACCATTCGAAGGCTTAGGGGTTACGTAGAAGCAAAGTCTCGTGTAACCAACAAGTATGTGGCATAGCATCGTGACTTCAGCAAGCATTTTAGAGTCAAACGTTCCAGTCCATCACGGCCAATGGCTTCCTTGGGGGACTCACCTGGGCACCGGTGATGTCAGAGGTGATGTCTCCTGAATCTGAGCTCTCCGACTTAACCAACTCGGGGGTCCAGGTTTTATACACCGTGGTGAGCAAAGTTTGGTTGCTTCTGAACAGTCTGGTACATTTGGGGGTCAGATGTTGAGTGTTCTTCTGGCGGGAACGCATCGTCTCTTGACTTGTACGGGGAGGTGGTGTGTGTGCCTCTGGTGTTCAGTGGGATGTGTGCCGTCTTGTACAGGGAAGCTGTGTGTGAACATCTGACGGTCAGTGGGGTGTGTCGTCTTTTGACTTGTGCAGGGAGGTTGTGTGTGGACATCTGATGGTCAGCAGGGATGTGTACTCTCTTGAATTGCACGAGGAGGTGGTGGATGCACTTCCGGTGGGCGTATGTTGAACCCTCTTCTGGCGAGAGAGCGTCCTCTCTTGTGGCAGAAGGTCGGCGTCTTGCCGGGCCGTTTTCGCCGAGTGCCGTTTCCTGTGCTCCCGTCAGACGCCTCACACAAAACCCCACTGCCTTTCAGCCCCGCCCAGAAAGCCGAATAGCGGCAGACCTGTCCCCGTCTCGAAACTCGAACGTCCCACGTATTTTCCTCGGCTCTACCCAGCCTCAAATCATTCCTATGCAGTTTAAAAAGCAAGCCGGCCAGCCAGTGATTCAGGCATCAACAGGAAATACTTGCTTTCCCTCTATCCCCCCACCCCACCCCAACATGTTAAACCCAATAGGTGCATTCAGATGGACTGAGGCAGGAGTACACAGATACAAGAGACTTCTACGAGCGTCTCGATCCGGGGAGCTGGTGCGGTGATGAGGGGAGTCCCCAGCACACGGCTTCCCTCACAGCACTGCCTTAATGTCTCTGTCTTAGAAACCCCACATGGGGCTGCTGCGCCCGGGGGGTTTTCCAGGAGCGGGGAGCAAAGTGTACCAAGGATGTCTGCTTCCCTCACTCCCCACGCCGTGAGGCTCCGAGCTTTAGCCGACCGTGTGGAGCTGTGTCTTGGAGAGAAGGATTGAGATCATCGAGGATTTGAGCTGCTTGACGCTACAGGCACCAGGACTGGCACATGCGCTGCCCCCTCCCCCCGCCCCCACCAGGGCCGGGTCTCTGATGGGCGGAGGCAGGCCATGGAGAAGAAGGCAGGTCCTGCCGCACAGGCCACTGGGACAGACGGCGAGGGGGGACGGGTGGCATGGTTCTTCGTGCAGCTCTCCAGCGAGGCCAGACCGCCCGCCGTGAGGTTTCCCCCACCCCCTCGGGGCAGGCAGACGGGAGGGGCTGCCACAGCCCAAGCCTCCCTGCAACGGAGCCCGGCTCACAGCACCAGGGCCCCCTCTCCGCTGCTCCCGCACGCTGCCAGGAGGGGCCGGAGCGGAGCGGGCGGTGAAGGCGGATACGCTGAGTGGCTGGCTGGACCACGGCCCTCGGTGGCTGGGTGTATCAGAAGAAGCCAGCTTCTGGTACCTACCTCACGGGTTCACTAGGCGCAGTTGTGCGGCGATCACTCTTAATTATTATAACAAAGTTATAGAGAGCAAGAGAGAGAGACAGCAAGAGTCAGACACATGTCACATCAGGGTAGCCTGCTCCCCTCCGCTGAGGGGGCCGTCCACGTGAAGACAGCGCGTGGGGGAAGGGAGTACATGAGGGAGAGGGGCATGGAGACAGCGCGTGGGGGAAGGGAGTACATGATGAGGGAGAGGGGCCGAGAGCATGCAGTGCTGAAGGGCAGCCGAGAGGCAGGAGAGAGAGGGCCTCTACACTACGTCCAATCCTTAAATACCCTCTGGAGCCAGGCCAGGCCCCTAATGACAGGCAAGGACACACGTCATAGGAAGGGGTTGTGCCATATGCACACGTCACAGGAGAGGGAGCTATCTATCTATCTGTCTATCTATCTATGGACACATCTCTCTGTCCATTAGCTTCTGGAGAGAAAGACCAGACCGTCTGCTCCTGTGCAGACTGACCGCCTGGGAGACCACAGGGGCGGTTCCGCCCTGCCCCGCCGGGTCCCTGTGAGTCAGCCTCCCCTGGATGGCACTGGGTCTGTCTATCTAGCTATCCTCTATCTGCATCTCTCTCTACCCATTAGCTCCTCAGGAGAAAGGCCAGCCCATAAAGACTGGCAATCTGGCAGACCCAGAGGTCCAGCGCTTTCCTGTGTTGCAGAGTCCCCGTGCATCAGCCTCTGCTCCATGGGGGTGAGGTGTTTGCTGAATTGGGGAGAAGGCTTGTGCCTATACGGGGAGGAGGGGGCAGCTCTAGGTGGACCCCAGGGTGAGGCCGGGGAGCCCACTGAGACTAACGATGGAGAGAAGCCTGGGGACTTATTTCTGGGATCCAGAGAATCAGCTATTTACCCTGAACGGGCGTGGGAGGGAGAGTGGGAATGCACCCATGAGTATGTGTGTGTAGGTAGATAAATACATAGAGAGAGAGAGAGAGATGCATGATGGAAACATACATACGTGATAGATAGATTGATGATTGGTAAGTAATCACACTGCCTTCGAGGGGAGGCTGACTCACAGGCTCACAGGGACTACAGGACACGGCAGAGTGGTCCCTGTGGGTGTCTCAGGCTGTCTGTCTTTATGGGAGCAGGCAGTCTGGTTGTTATCCCAAGGAGCTAATGGATAGTTAGACATGATAGATAGATAATCTAATAGATAGGGAGATATGCAGATAGGTGGGTAGGCAGATAGATGACAGATAAATAATCTAATAGGAAGATATGCAGATAGGTGGATGATAGATAATCCAATGGGGTGGTATGCAGATAGGTAAGTGGGTATGTAGATAGATAAATAATCTAATAGATAGGGAGATATGCAGATAGGTAGGCAAGTGGGTAGGTACATAGCTACATAGGTAGATAGATAGATGATAGATAATCTAATAGATAGGGAGATAAACAGATAGGTAGGTGGGTAGGCACGTAGATAGATAGATGATAGATAATCTAATAGGGAGATATGCAGATAGGTAGGTAGGTGAGTAGGCAGATAGATAGATGATAGATAATCCAATATGTATGCAGATAGCTAGATAATTGGGTAGGTAGATAGATAGATGATAGATAATCTAATAAGGAGATATGCAGATAGGTAGGTAGGTGGGTAGGTAGGTAGATACACAGATAGGTAGGCAGGTAGGTAGATAATCTAATAGATAGGGAGATATGCAGATAGGGAGGTAGGTGGGTAGGTAGAGAGATACATAGAGAGGTAGTAGGTAGATAGATAATCTAATGGACAGGAAGATATGCACATTAAGTAGATAAGTATAGGTAGCTAGATAGATAATCTAATAGGGAGATACGCAGATCGGTAGCTAGATATGTAGATAGATAATGCATAGGAAGATATGTAGGTAGGTAGGTAGGTGCTTAGATGATAATCAAATAGGGAGATATATAGATAGGTAGATAGAAATGTAGATAGATAGATAGATGATCTAATGGATAGAGACATAGGTAGGTAGGTAGGTAGATGCCAGATAATCACTGGCCATCCCGCAGAGGCCGACTCTGCAGGACGGGGCGGAGCTGCCCCTGGGGGCCTCCCAGGCTGTCGGTCTGCACAGGAGCAGGAAGCCCCGTCTTTCCCTCAGGTCTTGGCCTTGAAATCCTGACTCTGTTGTTAGCCGCCATGAGTGTGGTGTCTCTTACGCCCCCTGCACATGTCCGTGTGGGCCTCAGGCGACATCAGGGCCGCCCCCGCTCACAGAAACCCCACGGACGACGGCAGGACACACCCGGCCCGCTCCTGCCCCGACCTCACATCGCCCCGCGTCTGCGCCAGGGCAGCAGCTCCCGTGTCCGTCCGTCCGTCCATCTCATCGAGGGCCTCCCTCTCAGTGGCTGCCCCTCCCCTGCACCCAGCAGGACATCCTCCTCCAGGGACTGGCCTCCCCGACCACACTTCCATAGGCGGGGAGATGAAGTTTCTCCATCCCGGCTTCCAGATGATAACAACCCCCCCCCCCCACCATGCTGGCCGACACTGAGCAGAGGCCAGCACCCAGCCGCCCCGATATGGACAGGGGCGGGTAACCTTCCCGAGAGGCCAGCCCCTCTCAGACGGCACAGCCTCTTGCCACTCCAGTGGGGCACTTGGTGGTCTGGGGGTGAGTGGCTCAGCGCCTCACTCTCTGCACCACCGGGGCACCAAGAGGCTGCAGCTGCCCCTTGGTACCAGGGGAGGGCGGTGCGGCCCGCGATGGGAAAGCCAGCTGGGATGCCTCCCCCCCCACACACACTTTGCGAGTTCTTCAGCAAGGCGGGTCCCTCACAGCCCCGGGTCCATCCCCTTAAGTGGCTCTAGGAGACGCGGGCTGAGTGCCTGGAACATTTTAAGAGCTCTTATGACCCTCCCCGGTCCTCTGCCGGCTGCACTCAGCGATGGGGACGCTTCCCTCCCGCACTCAGAACATCCTGAGTCCTTAATGCGTGTGGGAAGGAGGCTCCAGGCGGGTGGGGCGGGGGCTCAGGGGAGCCAGCAGAGGCGGCAGCCTCTGTTTGCAAACTCATCTTCGGCCGCTGATGATGGACAGATATATCCATCTCGTGTTACACAGGCCTCTCCCGAGGTCGCCAAGACCAGGGAGACGTGAGTCTGCTTCCTGACAGAAGCACCTCTCTCTGTCTCTGTCTCTCTGTCTGTCTCTTTATCTATCTGTCTCTGTCACACACACACACACACACACGCACACACACATATGATTGCAAAACCAGGAGGTGTGGAGATGGGGAGGGGTCCTCGCTGGGAGTTGGCCTTCCCATGAGCTCTGAGGGATGGAAACCATCAATCTATGTCCGGCCCGGAGCCACCCTCCTCCTCACCACCCCTGGGACCCTCCAGCGGGGGCCCGAATCTGTTGTGGACTTTGGAGACCCCTCTAAAATGGGGTGCTCCTTCTCTGCCACCTCTACCTCCATGTCCAACAGCTGGTCCTTAACGGAGGGGTACCTCTCAATCAGGGCCTCCTGGATCTTCTGTGGGCATTCCTGACAGGAGCCTTTGACTGGAGAGGCATGTGTGCATGTATGTGTGCACACATGTGTGTGCACGTGTGTACATACGTGTGCATGCATGTGTATGTGTTTGCATGTGTCCATGCATATGTGTGTGCGTGCATGTGTGTGTCTGCATATGTATGCATGTGTGCGTGTGTGTGTACACGCATGTGTCTGCATATGCATGTGTGGGTGCATGCGTGTGTCTGCATATGCGTGTGTGGGTGCATGCGTGTGTGTCTGCATGTGTGTGTGGGGGGGTGCATGCCTGTGTGCACGTGTGTGAAGAACACCAAGAGGCGGTTCTCTGGAAGCAGGGTCCGGGCAGGGGTTGGGTGCACGTGGCTCTCTGCAGGACACCGGTACACCTGGGCTGGACTTGGTGTCAAGGCGCAGAGGGAGGCCAGCAGGAGTGGCTGCTGCTCAGAGCCAGGCTTGTTGGGAAGCCTGGACAAGTCACCTTCCTCCGCTCTGAAGAAGTAGGCCGCCCTCCGTCAAGGACCCGTCACCGGGGCACGTGTTGAGCCTGCCACTCATCAGCTCGATGACCTCATTGGGAGCCACTCAGGAGAGAAAGAGTTCACAGGAGGCGGGACGGAGACACACGCCCCGCGAGGCATGGCAGCTGACAAAACACACGGAGCTTCCTGAAAGCCTGGAGCTGGCGGAGCCACGTGGAGACCCACGGCCGCGCTGAGATGCTTCCACTGCCACGGGACCCAGCAGACTTCCCACCCGCCGGCCTGTGACCCCTCTTCCTGCACTCGACCTCACTGCACGTGTAGCGTGAGTCTGCAGAGGACTTTACAGACTGGCGTTGGACCTATGGGCTCCCCTCGGACTTGGGGACGTGATCTGGACGGGGCTGGGATGTCTTCTCAATATCCAGCTGCCCTGTCGGTGACCCTAGACTTGTTTCTCCCATCGACCTGGACTCTCACGCCCGCCATCCATCGGCCCCACATGGAGACCCCTCAGCAGTGCCTGCACCGCCGTGGGGGAAGAGGGTGGTTTGTGAGGTCAGGCCTCGCTGTCTCTCCAGGAGACTCTGGTCCTGAGGCTCCCGGTCCCTGCCCACCGGCCGGGGGAGGGCCTGGTAAATAGAAGGCTTTTGCTCAGATGTACAGGCCCGGCTTCTAAATCTGGGGGAGGCGTTCATCCCCATCTCGGCCTGATTTACACATCGTCATCCTTCCCCACAGCGGATGCCCAGAGTCGTGGCTGCTCAATGGGAACCTGGGCCGGATTTATTAGCAGGCTTTATAAATCAAGTGCAAAACATAGAGTTTACCCTTCTCAAAGCTCAGATT
>PVJH01046276.1:0-11927 GCA_004026705.1 Nesogale talazaci | reverse complement strand
TAAAAAGATTTAGATAGTCACACTGATTAGGTAATTATTACCATTTTCCAATTAAAATAAGATCATCAGTCTCGTCCTAGCTTTTGACTTTTACAAGGATAAGTAAAAAAGTATTGCTACTTGGAGTTCATATAGCACAGGCTTGTTCCAAACAAAATGTGTTTCTGTGTTCAGTGGATGGCTGCAGACAGACTCTCTCTGTCATATGCTTGTCTCAGGCTTGTTATGGCATCCTTCAAGAACCAGTCCTTTCAAAATGGTGGCTTCCAAGGGGATCTGCCAGGCCAGTTCAAGTCAGTGCAGAGAGGTCAGCCCAGAAGCTATGCGGACTGTTTTTCAGGACTCCACAGGGACCACCTTGATAGATTTTCTTGAGGGATGAACACCGGTACTTATGAGAAAACAGTTTGCCCAAAAATTGCTAAGTGCCCTGGTGGGGGAAAGACCAGGGTAAATGTGCTGAGGAATTCTTTTGTTCCATTACAAGAAGGCACCTGCTCTTTTTTCAAGGATGGCCAAGGGCTGTCTCTGGAGAATCTCCCCTCACAGGCCTGATTTTGCCCTTTCAGACTTCTCTGGTTTCCAAAAGACACTGAAAAGGAACACAATTTGTGTTCCAGGGGAATGCAAACCTGCCATTTTGATGGAATGTTAAAGGGTTGGGGCAGAATTCTTCAGGGAAGAGTTGGAAATCCCGCCTTCAGAAATGTATAGACCTTGATGGAGGATATGTGGAAAACAGCTTCATATATATATATATATATATATATATATATATATATATATATACACACACACACACACACACACACACACACACACACACATATATATATATTGGGGGGGGGCATCACTGCCCTCAGGTGGTGGGAGTAGGAGGCCCAGCCTTTGCTCCATGGAGCTGGAATCGAACCTCCATCCCAGTGGGCTGCAATCCTGCACACAACCACTACGCCACCGGGGCTCAGCCCCATTTTTATATTTTTGTTTAATAAAGGTCTCCATGATTTTGTAGCAATACTTTTTTTTAGCTTATTCTTGCATACTTAGCAAATTAAGGGATTCTTTTGGTGAGCTAGCTTTCATCACAGTCAATAACATCTTTTGTCATCTTTTTTAAGTCCCAAATTACAGGAATGCTTTTGAAAAAGGTAACATATAGATGCCGCTGAGTCAGGGGAATCCTTTATGATTATACTAAAGTGCCTCATGACCAAACAGACTGAAGCCAGGTAAGCACACATATTACAAAAACTAGCCAAAACTTATTTCTTTTTCAGTGTGCAATATGCAACAAACCATCATTAAAAAGGGGGGTTACTCCAAATAAAATAACAAATATCTTTATAACTACCTCAATTGTACTACATGTAAGACATTCATAAAAATATAAAATATAGTAGTTTACAAATATTTTGCCTCATAAAACCAATAACTTGGAAATACATTGCATCTGAGTAGAAAATGTTTTGTCTTTTATTTTACCTAAAAACCAAACAAGATGTCTTTTTCTTTCAAAATTGACTAAACCAGGATTCTTCAAATATTCACATCTTTCATTTCTTGAATCTAATGTTCTTATATGTGAAACAAAGCAGAATCATATTTTATTTCTTTGATTAATATGTTCTTAGAGTCAACTCATATTTTCTACTACTTTATTTTTTTTCCCCATGAATATAAAGTTTCCACATTAACAATGCCAGTTAAAATTCTTCCAAATCTAATTTGAGCAGAAGTAAATATGTATTTTTGGTATAAATTTCTTATCATCTATATTGGGAAAGGAAAATTTATTCTTCAAATAGCATTTAGAATCTGAAAATAGTGCAGCTTCCAAAATTATACTAAAAACATTTAAGCTTAAAAAACAGAAAAACAGCCAGTAGAAATTTTGACTTTCTAACTTTCTTAATAAGTACACTTAGTGCAGTCAAGTCAATTGTGACTCATCACAGCAGCCTCTTAGGACAGGGTAGAACTGCCCGTGTGAGTTTCTGAGACAGGAACTGCTTACAAAGTAAAAAGCCCGTCTTTCTCCCTCGGAGTGACTGGTGGTTTTGAGCTGCTGATCTTGCAGATCACAGCCCCATGTGTAACTACTACACTCTCAGGGCTCCTCGGGTAAGTGTATACTACTTTTAAAATTAAACTAAGCAAAACACTCTACCTACTCCTCACTCGTTGCCTCTCTCATTATCTGACATTTCACATTTATGGAAAAATAAGATATCTACCATCCAATTATTTTTGTACATTAACAAAGAATATCTGGTAGTCAGGAAGGCTGGGGTGCAGGCACAAGGAAGTGGCTGGTATGGTTAAGGTTATGTGTCTGCGTTGTGATTCTCAGCTCTTTGCTGATTTCCTGATCTCCACAATTTCACCTGGTCATTAGAGCCTAGCCACATCACTAAGTGGGGCTGGGTATATGAACTTTTACTTCCAGATTGAAAAGTGATTCTTATAGCTAATTATTTGAACATTTGCTTTTTGCAATGACCATTTCTGCATTTTAAAAGAATTGCTGTGACAATTACCAACTTTCTTCTCAACTAAAGCCTTTATCTTAAACTTTATATTTTAAAGGTAAACTAAAGTCATAAATCCAGATTTCATGAATAAATGTTCCATTTCAAGGCACTTAAGAATTTACCTTCTGTAGCACCTAAAAAGGTAAGTTTAAGTGTTTATTTTTAAACATAATTGTTAAGTACAACCAACTGTAAATACCTACGAGAAATATTCAGATTTGTTCAATAGAATTACAAAGTTAATACTAACCTGTTTCACTTATGTTATCATGTACTAGAAACTTGTTAGGATTTTCTAAACCACTAACTCTTTTAAAAGAAATTATTTTCAAACATGAACTACATCTTTTATTCTTCTGTTTCTTTTCTCATCAAGCAAGTCAGTACTTAAACGCTTTTGCTTTTGATTCACCACAGGGATCCTTGAACTTTGTTGCAATAATTTGACTTTGTACAAACACCTGTCATTTATTAAATAGGAATTTAATTACTTTACACACTGAACATGCAATAAAATGTGATAACAATAAGAAATAGTTTCCCTTCCTTTTTTCCTTTCTTTTTAAAAAAATCATTTTAAATCATCATACAACTCTTACACAACCCATACAAACACATTTGTACATTTCTTGCCATCATCTTAGAACTCGTACTTTCTTTGTATTCCATCTATAGGGATTAAATTTAGTCATAGTTTTCACTTACATTTTTCATATAATTAGACATTGTACAATTTTCAGGATACTTATTTTTTATCAAGTTAAGAGATTTAAAGATATAGAGAATCTATTTTCATTTATTTTTTACTACTTAAATGGTTATCCTCTTGAACCTCAAAAATTGAAATAAAATTTGTTGCTATCAAATTAGCATAGAAGACCAAAAGTAGTGAAAAACTGAAAGTACCTTATTTATAAATATTGCATTTATTATTAATAGCTGCCTGTTACAAAGATCTCATAAGTGATAAATACAAATGTTCATTTTAATTCTGTGATATAAATATCATAAAATGAAATTACTAAAAGTTACTAAAAAAAGAAATCATAGTAGACCAAAGGGCTTCCTGGGTATGTTTTAATGGCGGTGGGACAGTTTGGAAAAGGACATCAATAACAGTTGTACAACATGAAGAGTTTAACCAGTGGCAGTGAATTATACATGTAGCAGTGGTTGAATTAGGGAATGCTTTGTTGTGTATATTTTTGCCACAATTAAAAAATAATTACACTAGTATGAGTACAGTGAGTACAATGAGGAAAATGTTCTAAGGTTGAGAGTGGTAATAATGATGTACAACTCCTTTTGATATGATCTAGCTAATGAATTTTATGATACGTCAAAGAAGAGCCAATAAAACTGTTTTAAAACATTTTTAAGAGGGCTGAGCCCCGTGGCGTAGTGGTTAAATGCGGGACTGCGGCCCACTGGCTTGGCACTTCAAATCCAGCAGCAGCAAGGCTGGGTAGCTCCCACGACCACCAGAGGGCAGTGGTGCCCCCCCAAAAAAAATTTTTTAAGAAGCTGAAAAAAAATAGTTAGATTATTATATTTCAGGACTACAGAAATTACACACAGAAAAAAAATCCTTAAATCAAAGCTATTATTATGTTTACTTTTGAGTTTGATACTACATTCAACTAAACATAAGAAAATCCACACTTTGGGCTTCAAATTCCCGACTATAAATTTCAAAAACTTATTATTTTATGACAGATTAATCATAGCACCACTTAAGCAACAAGCGGTTACTTAAGCAGTTAATTAAGCAGTTCTTAATTAAAAGTCAATCTTAATTTATATTAGTTAAATTTAACTAATACCAATCAATTAAAATTTAATTAATTAGTAATTAGAGCTTTTTAAAGTGTACTAAATACTCTAAAACTAGATTACGAGACTAGCCCCTTGCCTTGAGTTACTCACCATCTTCAGATTAAAAGAAATGCAAGATAATAAAAGAATTAGTAACATAATAATAAACTTATTTTTAATCATATGAACTTTAAAAACAAAATCAGTAATTCCACCTCTTCATTTTACTTCCAAACATTTATAGACATAAGATTATAGTCATTAAATGTTCTCAGAGAATTAAGTTCAAAGATTAAAAGTTAGAAAAACTAAATCACATCAGTATAAAGACTAAAATAAGTGAAAAGAGAAGCGATGATTTATTACTCTACCACATTTATATACTCTACCTCCCCTTTTCAGAAATTATTATATGCACCATAATAATGTAGAATGAAGTGTCCCTATCTGCTTCTGCAGCACCTCCCACTTCCTCTACTTTCCCACCCCTGCAGTCCACCCCACCCCCATCTTTCCAGCATCCCCAGGGGGAGGCATTGTCTACTTTGGGAAACGCTTCTCTAACCCTGCAGCTGAAAACAATCTTACTTAACTTTCAAAACTACCCAATTTATAAAAAGATTAATAAAGCGATGTGCTGGGAAAAGGAAAAAAGAGGAAGTGTTCATGTAGAAAGAAAGTGTTCTGGACATGATGATGGCAACATATGTACAAATATGCTTGATACAATTGATGTATGGATTGTTGTAAGAGCTGTAAGAGTTCCGAATAAAGTGATTTATTAAAACAAACAAATAATAATAATAATAATATACAGCATCTGGTCAAAACTGAAATGACAGGGCCAGCTCAATCACAGGACTGGTCAAAACACAATTGTAGAATTTGGGTGTTCAGCAGCAGCAATGATCAATTGCAACAATCAAGTAGAATTGCCCCCGCAGGTTTCTGAGATGGAAACAGTTTACAGGACTAGATAGTCTCGTCTTTATCTTGAGGAGCATCTGGTGGTTTTGAACTGCTGACTTGCACTTAGCAGCCCAACTTGTAACCTACTACACTAGAACTTGTAACCTACTACACTACTCATTTACAATATAAGCATAGAAATTTTTTTTTTTTGCATCACTGCCCTGATGGGAAGCCCAGCCTTGCTTCTGGAGAGCTGCTGCTGGATTTGAACCGCCCACCCTGTGGGCCGCAGTCCCACACACAACCACTGTGCCACTGGGGCTCAACCTAGCATGGGAAATTTGAGGTCTATATAGTTAAGAAAAATACCCAAACATACCCCAAAATACCCAAACTCCCTTTTCCAGAACAGTAAGTTCTCCAAGCAGGGAGCAAATCCATGAAATGTAAGACAGAAAAGTGTTTCATACACCTGAACATGGCATCTTAAAGAACAAAATACGTCCTAGGAAGGAAAGCCAAGATTCCCCTAAGCAGGGAGAATGCTGTTTACTTCTGGAGGCCAATAAGAAGGACCTCGAATGAGGAGTACGGGAGTCATTTGGATAAAAGGAGTTCACACTGTGTAGAAGAATGACATACAAGACTCGGCTGACTTCCGTATCTGCTCCTCGTGCCCGGCTTGCTTTCTATAGGTGTTCTCATACATCCTCATCTGTGACTTTTGTGTTACTGTACCCAGGCTTCCCCTCGTGCTAGGGTTGTGAAGGATGAGTAAGCGAAGGGGACCAGGTGATTAGGGAGGTTACTTTAATGCCCTTGTAACCCTAAGCAGTGGCCAAAATTGAACCAGAAAATCTGTAAGAATCCATTAGATGCAGTATTCTCAAGTATTCTTTTATCTTGCTGGGAGAATTCTTTTCCTACAAATTTGTTCTGGAAAATGGCGTCTCCTTTATTGCAGGGCATAGACTCTCATTCGGTTAAATGTGTGCCTGGATTAGATACATACCCTCTCCATCACACACATCCACATGCACAACACCAAGGAAGTTTCAAGATTCTCATTTTTAATTGTAGGATCTACATTTATTCCCCTAATTCCCAATATGTCCACCTACATAACAGGAAGGGAAAATGGAAAATGAATTAAAATTCACTCTGGAACTTTCCTATAAGCTCTACTCTTTGGGAACTGAGTAGGAATAAATATGACCATAATGATCCATATAAACTTTATTGCCTACACGACTAATTTCTCCATTTAATGCTAAGACAGAAAAACCAATCTCTGGGGTATCACCACATCTAACTAAATGTTTTACTATCTGTAAACTAGCCCCATGGAGTAGCATAGGTTTTCTTTAAAGAAACTGAAATGTGCTTTAAATAATCCTATAATTCACCTTAATGGAAAACATTATCCCTTCTTTCAGGCCTTCCTAAAGGACTTCCAAGAACTGTTGGGTTTAAAAAAAGAAAAAGAAAAATATCTAAATGAAGATATTTTGGAGGGGGGCTGAGCCCCGGTGACGTAAGTGGTTGAGTGCAGGACTGAGGCCCGCAGGCTTAGAGGTTCAAATCCAGCGGCAGCTCTCAGGAGCAGCGCTGGGTAGCTCCCACGACCATCAGAGGGCAGTGATGACCCCCCAGTCTCCCAAAAAAGGATATTTTGGAGGGCATTTTTAAAAAGAAAAAAAAAAACAAGTGATCACTGATTTTTTTTTTTAAACATGCTATCATCTATATTCCTTGAGTGGAAACAATAGCAACTATTGTAACCCTTAAGCTCCGAGCTCATCATAGATAACTTCATTCTCACTTTTCCATTTTCCCTAGAGAAATCACGGAAGCTTCTGGAATCAAATATTCCTTTTGGTTACCATTTTCATTGCGTTCTGTAGAAACTGGGAAACAGAAAGCTCTTGTTTTGCTCCTGAAAAATGTATGTTTGCTCAGGGCAAAGTGGATTCACACTTCTGACCCAGTAGTCGCCTCCTGAGACAGTTGATAGGCACCCTCTTCTTACATGGGTTTATGCCACTACAATAGCTTCTAGGTAAGTGGGAGTTATAAAAACAACAGGAAACTAAATAAAGAATAATAAAAAGGGTAGGAAATATGAAAGTTTTGAGAAAACTATTGTGCACAAAATTAATTTTAAAATAAACCAAACCAATCAAAAGAAGAAAATAAAAATACAAACCAACTGGGAAGAAAATTGACATCAAGAAAATAGAAATAGCTGTAGCTACACATCAATACTATGATATTTTTCATAAAGAAGTCCAGAACAAAATTCTGAAAGTCTCTATGGATTGGTTATATCTCAATATGTAGGCTTACTAGCTAAAGAAACAGCTGAAAAATAATAAATAGTTAAAATATTTCCAAATAGTTATGACCAGCAATCAAAAATGTATGAATGATTTAAAAATACATTTTTCCAACTCTTCTACTCTATTGGAGTAAAACTTCAAAGTCAACATAACTTTAAAATGAATTTATATTTATATGTGTAACAAAAGAAGCCCCTTTCCCCTTATTGTTTCCTTATTACCCATGGGTAGTAAATTAAGAGTTAAGGTTAGCTAAATGTTTCTCTGTTCCAGGCCAAAACTGTTTACTAGTGTTAGAAATGAAAGCCCCAAATACAGAGAAAAATATGATGGACTCAATGCCCCAAGTTGAAGAGCTGTATATTGCTTACCATGTCTTTTCCACCTATGACCTCTTATAGACATGCTGGTTACTGCATTTCTTGATATTCTAGAGGAAGTTGGTGTAATTTCAACTTGAATACACCTTGTGCCCTCCTTATTAGATTTCATGGCACCATGGGGCAACGAAGCCTTTATTGCATTTGCAACCTAAAAAGAAAATGAATAATGTAAGATTAATATTAATGGCACATTTTCATATTCTTAGATAAAACACAGTAGTAAAGTTGTAACACATTGACAAAAAGAATTCTCTTTGCAAGATGTTTCTTAAGATGATGCATAAAACCTCTAGAATAAGGAGTATCAGCCCAGTAGCAAACCTGTGGTTAAAAATAGCATGTATGTGATAAAGTTAAAATTTCTAAATTAGATTTTCAAGTGCCTAATGCTAATTAATATACAGCTAAATTATATTATGAAGCATACAAAAGTTAAAGGCAAAAGAAATTTAAAAATTAAAGGTCTCTTGGATATCTAAAAAGCTAGTTGAATAAAATGTGGAAATTTTATTATATTTATATCTTCTTAAATGTCCCATGTTTCTAGTATTAGGGGGACATAATTCAGTGATAACTAACGACCTGTCATTGTGCTATGAATAGCTGTTTCTCAATTCCTAGTTCTCCATTGAGAAGCTTTAGGTTATGGGACTGTGACTGGCACTTACCAGCAGTGGCTCAGGATACAAGTCCAGCTGGGCTCTGTATGTAATATCATCCAATGCTTTCTGAGCGAGATCCCATTCTCCATTATAACTGTAAAATTAAATAAATAAAGCACAGTTATTTTTAATTAATTCTACAAAATTGAACAAAATATCATGAGAAAGTACCTTCACTAGGGAAAATAACAGAGCATATTAACACTACTTAGCATTTCACTCCCCTTACAAATGTCTCTTTAAATCTTTGCGTTCCTTTCCATTGTGTCTGAAAGCCTATTAATAGCAAAGGAAATTTAATAGATGTACATTTCTTCTCTAAAGAACATCTCTATTTATAGAACAGAAATTTTAAAAAGCTAAGACAATTTCAAAACATTTTATACTTTCAAAGCATAGAAAATTATACATCTTACAATAATGTTCATAGCACTTTATGGTCAAATCGCTCTGCAACACCCATGTTTTTTAATGAAATCTACAATGATCATGGCTTGCTGTGTTCTGTGTGGTTATCTCTTTACATTCTGATAACATGTTCTTGATTTATAAAGCCCTTCGCATAGACGAAATGACCAAACACTTTAAAAAATTGGCAGAAGGACAAATGAATAGAAATATAGTGGCTTGATCACCTACGAACAAAATTTCGAAATACCAATTACATTGACTGGAAGTGATACCTAGAAAGAGGAAAATAACATTGCTACCATCCCTAAAAACACAATAAAGGCAGATAATCAATGGAATCTGACCTTTTTATGATCTCATCAAAGAGACAAGTTTTCTGAGCAACCAAGGAGCCAACTACCCAGTCTACGGTTGGTAGTCTAGACAGTTACCTCCAACGAGATGGAATACAATACAAGAACTCAGCCAAATGTGGGCTAGCATGAGTACAGAATCTCTGGGTGCATTTTCTCCCTAAACCCCCTTTAGGTGCTTTCAAGAAGGGCCTGGGGCAGGGTGGAAAATCCCAGAATGCTTCTTTTACTCAGCATGTAGGCCTAATGGAAAAGAGTGGTCACTGATCAGAAAAGACAAGAAGACATAGCCAAATCCTCCTCCCACATGGAACAACATATTTTTAAGCCTTTAGGAAAGAGTCTCAAATATTTCCACCACCAGGGCACAGGTGAAAGATCCTCTGGCTCTCAAGTAAGAAAGAGAAACGAAGTCCTACCCCTGGGGGACGACCAGGGAAGTATCCAGTAACGAGACCACTTGATGCCTCCTAATGACCGAGGGAGGGTCAGTTCCCTCTCCTGAGACTAAGAACACAGGAGCCCCGGTGGTGCTTGGTTACCCATCACAAGGTCAGCAGTTTGAATCCACCAGCCCCTCCAAGGGAGAAAGCTGCGGCTAGAAAGATGAGCTTTTCCCGTTCCATAAAGCGCTAGACTCAGAAGCCCACAGGGAGCGTTCAACCCCATCCTACTGGGGCCGCGGTGTGTGGGAACTGACTCCGTGGCAGGAGTTTGAGTTTGGCATCTGAGGATGAGACTTCATCTAGACGTCAGAGAACAGTTCCCGCCCCCGCCCCTCCCAGGAGGACCCCACCCCGCAGTCGGGGGTGGGGCAAGAGCACGGAGACAGGGAAGGATGAACGTTGAAGATGGATCAGGTATACTTTGGAAAAATGATTCAGCAATCCCCTGCTCACCTTAACAACAAGGCTACACTAGAGGAATGTGAAGTAGGTAGCCCCGGAAGGTGACCATAGCAACAACAAAACCCAACTATGCGCCACCTAGAAGAAAATTGGCATGCACATTTCCAGGCATAAATATTTGCCCTGAATTTCCATAGTCCTGCTTATGAATAGAATCATGATCAAATAAAGTTCACCCCCTCTCGTTGCCATCAAGTCCATGCTGACTCATCGTGACCCTCTGAGGGGTTCCAAAACGGAACTCCTTACTGGAGGGGAAAGCCCAGTCTTTCTCCCACAGAGTTGGTTTCCAACTGCGGACCGCTCGGACCACAGCCCAACACATAATCACGACGCCACAGGACACATCAACAAAATCAACAACAACAAAAAAAATGCTATCCGGAGAAAATACAAACAAATGAAGAGATAACCTAGAGGTTGGAGCTATTCGAAAAACGAGGATAATTATGATGAACATATTAAAGATTCCAGTAGAAAAGAGGCACCCTGGTAGTACAGCTGTTACATGTAGGACTGCAACTGCAAAGTCCAGCAGTTCAGGAGAAAGAGGAGGCATCTACTCCAGTGAAGAGTGACAGCCTGGGGAGCCCCCAGGGGCAGTTACGCCCTGTCCCATTGGGCCACTATGAATCAGAACAGACACCAGGGGGTACAAAAGATGGACCACCGTGCATGAACAGAGGAGGTCTCGGCAGAGAGAGGGGAGAGATGACAGAGAGTAAAATTAAAAGGCTAGAAATAAAAAAAATAATAATTAAAAAAATTTAAGGGCTAGAAATAAAATACATAACAGAGATGAAGTATGTTTTCAAAGAGCTCATTAGATTTGACACAGTCAAGATATGAATCAGTAAACCTGAAGATAGACCAAAAGAAGCTATTCAAACCCACACACACACCGAAAAAGGGAGAATGCAAAACAAGTCAGGATACCCAAGAGCTGTGGGAAAATACCAATGGGTTAACACAAGTAAACTTTGTCTAAGGGCCAGTTAATAAATATTTTAGGCTTGGTCATGACTATTGAATTTGGTCATCATGGCACAAAAATAACCATAAACAATAGCAAACAAATGGACATACTTGTGTCCTAGTAAAACTTCTTTTAAAAATACGCAGCAGAGGAATTGGTCTGCAGACCATAAAATTTTAACTTCAATTAAAAAGCGTATAGTCGATTAGTGACAAGCTAAAGTATCAAGTGAACATAATGCAAAGTTGGGGAAGTTACGTATAACAACAGAATTACAAAGTAAAAGGTAAGGGTCAAAGAAATGCACTATTACTTAAGATATTTGGGATAGCAACAATTCAACTAAAACCTTTAATATGGACTGGGTTTCCATATTAGAGATTAATAGTAAAATATTTCTGACCGAAGAAGCTCAAATATTTATTGTGTAAAAATTTATGGAAAGCATTGTTTGCACTATTCAAAAGATAAGTCATTGGGCAAAAAAGACTATTTGGAAATTGTAAGAAAAGAGTACAATGAAAAAAACATAATGACTATACTTAGATTTCACAGATTTAAAAAATCATTTTATTAGCATACAATTCACTTATCATACAGCCTACAAGTTCAATCATATTAAAAAGAGTTGTTC
>PVJH01046275.1:0-12081 GCA_004026705.1 Nesogale talazaci | reverse complement strand
GTTGAGCAAATAGAACTCTCATGCGTTGTTGGTGAGGACCTAACATGGTACAACCATCTTGGGAATGGTTTGACATTAACCACTGCACCACCAGGGTCGCTATGAGCTCGAATCAACTCCATGGCAGTGAAGAAGTTTTTGTTTTTGTTTTTTTTAAGGCATCACTGCCCTGGTGGTGGGAGTAGGAGGCCCAGCCTTTGCTCCTGGGAGCCGGAATTGAACCTCCATCCCAGTGGGCCGCAGTCCCGCGCACAACCACTACGCCACCGGGGCTCGGCCTGGCAGTGAGGTTTTTTGCCTTTGAATTTTGCTTCATTAAAATAATTGATTCCCGGGCTGAGCCCCGGTGGCGTAGTGATTGTGCGCGGGACTGCGGCCCACTGGGATGGAGGTTCGATTCCAGCTCCACTGAGCAAAGGCTGGGCCTCCTACTCCCACCACCTGAGGGCAGTGATGCCCCCCCCCCCAAAAAAATAATAAAAAATAAAATAATTGTTTCCCTCTAAGAACAGTTTGTCCAAGATTATGATTCATCTCTTATTCTGGAGACGCCTGAGAGAGCTCTTACTCTACAGCTGGTCTTAAGTCACAGCTTATATGCAGCACGTTCTTTCTCTACAACCCATTCTAGGTCTTCACCATTTTCAGACAACATTTCTGTTGATCTAGTCGGCTTTTTTCACGATCTTGTGTTGGTATAACAAAAATATCACAAGTGTGTGACTTTAACAAAGAGAAATGTATTTCCTCATAGCTCAGGACACTCGAAGTCCAAATTCAGGATGCCAGCTCTAGTGAAGCCTTTCTCTGTCTGCTCTGGGGGAAAACCCTTGATTTTCCATTTCTATCCCTGGCATGTTTCAGTTCCTTGAGGATCTTCCTCTCTGCTCTATTCAAGTTTATCTGCTTTTATAACATCTCAAAAGTAAATAGATTTAAGACATTCTGTACACAGGTATGTACATATTAACATGACATGTTCACATGTATATAACATATGTACTTATTTCTTCTTATTAAGAAAATCCTATTTCCAAAGAAGATTATATCCACCTGTAAGGACTCTAGCATATTATCTGAGTGATCACAATTCAATGCAAACCAATGGCTTCCTTAGTGAGATTGTCAAGACCCCATTCTTGACATGTCTGAAGTCCATTTTCTTCTTTGGCTATAGCTGCTGCATGTTATTTGTTCAACACCAAAATTGTTCAGAAAAAGGGGCTGAGCCTTTGGCATAGTGGTTGTGTGCAGGACTGCGGCCCACTGGGCTGGAGGTTCAAATCCAGCAGCAGCTCTCTGGGAGCAAGGCTGGGCCTCCTACTCCCACCAGGGCAGTGATGCTCCCCGCAAATTGTTCAGAAAAAAACAAAACAATCAAAGCCCAATGGGTCAGGGCTGAGCCCCGGTGGCACTAGCGGTTGAATGCGGTACTCGGACCACAGGATTGGCGGTTCATATCCAGCAGCAGCTCTCCAGGAGCAAGGTTGTGCCTCCTACTCCCACCAAGCGGCTGTGATGCCCACACACAAAAAAGCCCAATGGGTCTTCAGAGTATTAAATGTAATCTTTCCTGTCCTGTTGCGTAATAGCAGCCCCACCTCTCCTTATGATTAGGGTCAATTAAACAACCAGGATGGTGACTCCTTTTCATGTTTATAGGTTTCTTGTTACTACCAAACTGATGTGGCCAGGTTGTCACAATAGCTTAAAGTTTAAGGCAATTCTTGTGTTTTTCTGGTGGAAGTATTCCCTAGCTGGACACTAGAACTTTTAGGCCTCTAGAGTCTTGAGCGAGCTATAGAGGTAGGAAGCACAAACTCTAAGGGGATCGCTGGAAGTATGGTAAGAAGAGTCAGGCATACTTGACAAATCACACCTTGACCTTTAGGCCATTTATTTCTTGGATTGTCGACATGACACTCATTTGGAGTTGCTGATTTGGGTGACTGTTCTCTACTGGAAGATGATGCCTTGTCCAGGTAGGTTTCCCACCCCCAAATGGAGGCTTAATCCACATGCTTTTTACACCTGTAAACACAAATGACGTTGCAGCATTCAATGCCTGTTGCAAACAGAGTACTCAGAATTTAGACTCTAATACGATTCCCTCCTCTGATCTTGGATTTTATTACTTACCGTACTTGGATCACACAGGTTGGTGTACTGCTTCTGTGTCGATTTAATTGACATTTCACTTAGATGGCTGCTTGTTTTAAGACAAGCTTTTAAGGCCAGAGACACTATTCCTTCGGATAGGCAGGCACCAGGTGATTTCTTCACCAACCTTCAGCGATCTCTTCACGAGAGTAAGGATTGAGCAGGAGCACATCATAAGAATTAATTGTTCTTAGCAGAGGGCTCATACAAGGTATAATTTTTAAGTTTCTGCCTCGGTAGAAACTTTTTGAGCTGAAGTGCTTAAAAACATTTTAGACCAATCAAACATTTTAAACATAAAAATTCTTTTATATACAAACTTCAATTACAATACTATTGAGAGCAGTAGGAGATTTATGAGGGCGGGGGGAGGGAGGTGTTCAGATTCCTGACTACTTCCATCACCCACCTCAGTCTTGTTGCCTATGAGACAGTTTTAGCAAAAGGCAAGCCAAGGCAGACAGAGATGGAGGAGCCTAAAGCCAACTCTAGGATGACGGGAGCACAACAGTCCCCTCCAAGATGATGTCATCACAACCCATAGGGAATGCTAGATCCAGTTAGGAGTCCATAGAAAGCAAGCTGTTACTGAGAGGAATATTATCTTTCTTCAGCATGGTGCCGATTACATCTTTGGGAGCAAAATTTTCCAGGGACTGCTGGATTGGAAATTGCTCAAATACCACCTGGCAGTATTTGTATCTGGACTTACTTCCCATTATGGTCCCCTATGACAAGAAAGCTGTGGTGGATCTACTCAGATTGTTAGGACGAGAGGGAAGGGCGGATCTTTGGGACTGAGAGAGCTGGAGCATTGCCAGGAATTGCCCAAGATCTCAAGGCGGTCTGTGGGACACAGCTTTGTGTCGATAATACTCAAGGGAACATAGTAGCACAATCGCTTTTAGGCAGAATTTACTGCAGGTGCGAAGAATTAAGAATGAAAGTATCTGCTTGCGCTAGGTCTGTGAAGTAGAAAATTGAGATGTTACTCTGGGTTGGGCCTGGGAGAGACACGAAACCTGTTCTTTCGTCGGGGCCCAGTTTGACTGGCTCGGCTGTGGGTTACTCGTGAAGCTCCTCCAGACTCCAGCAGGTCTCCATGATCATATGCTCACCGCTGCTTCTCCTTTGCTGTAATTCAAGCCCCTTGGTCTAATTCTAATGCGATGTAGTTGGGATCGCATGTCAGTGGGTCAAATACTCTGCAAGTCTCTGCATACTGGTATAATCTGGGGCTCAGTCGACAGAAAGGTAAAGCCATGCCTGAAATATGTAGCAGTACTAGCCCAGGTGAATTGCTTCCTCTTCCAGGGTCGAAGAGGAGCCCCGGTGGTGTACTGGTAATGCACTGGACTGTGATCTGCCTGGTCCACCGTTCAAAACCACCAGCCGTTCTATGGGAGAAAGACTGGGCTTCTTACACCCGGAAACACTTAGGAAACCCACAGGGGTCACTGTGAGTCAGTATGGACGCCATGGCAGTGGGTTTGGTTTTGGATTTTGGTTTCTGGGTAAAAGAGGTCTAACGACATGAACTTGTTGGCTGTGGTGGGTGAGTCTCTCAAGGCAGGAGGATCATTAAGGTTGGTCTCCCTCACTGCAGTAATTCATGATGTCATCACCCCCAGCTATGCACCACCTCCTGGACTAGACTACTACAGACTCCTTAGTACCGTTTATTGTCCATTTTAATCATGGAATGGGGTGGGACAAATAAAATTGTAACTTTCTTAATGATAGTACTTATTAGATTACATACAGACGACAAAAAGATTTTCTTCAATCATTTTATTGGGGGCTTGTACCACTCTTATCACAGTCCATCCATCCATCCCTTGTGTCCAGCAGAGTGGCATATTTGTGGTTCTCATCACAAAAATTGTTTTGTAATGTATTCTACACTGGATTATAGCATGAGTGAACATTTTTTTCTTTCTCTTAATTTTTTTCTTTTTCATTATTACTCCATTCTCAAAAAAGTTGCATATATAGGTTCACAGTGACTAATTAACACAATATGGTTAAAATACTAGACACTTGGACAAAAATCACCAGCTATAAAAATTCCTACAACAAAAACAGGAGTGCGTGCTTGTGCGGCGTGCAGAAGAAACCACATGATTAAAAGTGCAATTGGGTAATGACAACAGCTCTAACCAGAGTGCATTCGAAGTTTTGAAAAGATCATTTAGTTTAACTGGGTTTGCAAGGCTGTGGATCTTTGTGGGGTGGGATAGCCTTGACTTCCTCCCTCTGAGCTGTGACAGCGGTTGGAGCCATTGACCCAGTGGTGGACGGCCCAGGATGTGTTTCCTCTGGGACTCCCTGGCTCCGACTCAGCTGTAGGCAGGTTAAAATTTAATATCATTTGTTTTCCCTTTTGCAATTGGTCCATTTGCAATTGGTTCCAGTTTTTATTTAGTGCTCTCTTTTGGATTGACCTTTTTGTTTGTTATTTTGTTGTTAGGATTGGGGGTTGGGTTTTTGTGGGGTGTGGGGTATGATTTTCCTGATATGAAACATAGGATAGATAAATCTCTAGAGACAGTAACTAGATTAATAGGTTTTGGGGGTTCTGACAGGGGACGTGGGGAAATAAAGGGAGCTAATAAGAAGAAGAATGAAGAAAATATTGTAAAATTGCTTTGGGATTTGATTGCAAAACTCTTTTTGCTCTATCTAAGCCATGCAGTTGTAGGGTACTTGAATTATATGTCCATAAACATAAAATTAGTGAAAATATACTTTTTTAAAGTTAGCACAGAATTTGAACCCTGCACATACATTAGCTAGAGTCCTGGTGGCTTACTGAGTTATGCACAGGGCTACGAAGCATGAGGTTAGTAGTTATTTTTGCATAAAAGGTTATAGTATCAAAATCTAACAGCTAATACCATTCAATCCTCCAGTCTTGGATTTTATTATTTGCACTCCTTGGATCACACAGGCTGGTTATACTTCATCCGTGTGGACTTACTTAACTCTCACCTCATATAGATGGCTGCTTGTTTTAAGACAAGCCTTTATACTATTCTTTTTTTTTTTCCGCATCACTGCCCAGGTGGGAGTAGGAAGCCCAGCCTTGCTCTTGGAGAGCTGCTGCTGGGTTTGAACTGTCAACCCTGTGGGCCGCAGTCCCACACACAACCACTGTACCACCAGGGCTCAGCTGCCTTTACACTATTCTTTCTACAGCAAGGCATCATCTGATTTTTTTACAAAAGGCTATCGATGAAAGTGATAGTCCAAAATTCATTTGCAGGATTTCCCACTTGGATGAAGCTTTCATGAATCCTCTCTGGTCACTGACCAGCGATGTGATTAGATTGCTATCAGACAGAGAACATTGGAAAGTGGACTCGTGCAAATGTAGTTAGGTTAAATTTTAACACCTTTATCACTTGTTCTCCCTTTTGACCTAAGTAAATTTGCTCTTATTTTTTTTAAAATTTGTTCTGATTTTCTGTTAACCTTTCAACTGAGGTTTTCAGTTATTGACTTTTTTGTTGTTGTCATTGTTTTGCTCTTGTACGTTTTTCTCTTCAGGAAATCCAAGAGAGACAAATCTATAGAGACATTAACTGGATTAATACTTTCTTGGGGCTATGGCAGAGGAGATGAGGAGTAAACAGAGCGCTATAATGAGGACCAGGATTAAAAAAACTGTTCTAAAATTGATGGCAGTGATGATTGCGTAACTCTGCAAAATGCTTAAACTGTTGAACTCTATGGTGTATGACTTATACGTCAATAAAACCACTAACATTTAAAAAATAAGTAAAAGGGGGGAAGAGTTACAGTTTCAGAAACTCACAGGCACAATTCGTATGTGTGCTGAGGGGTTGTTATGAATGAGGACTGATTCAATGACAGTGAGAGATAGCAGGGATGCCCCTCCAAACCAGAATTGTTTTCAAAGCTATGTGTGTAAAATTTTTCATGAAACAACTTTCTCCCCTTCAAAGTACTCTCCATTATACTTTATACATTTGTCAAGTCTGTGGTGATTCCTTTCTTGGAAGTATTTTTCAAACTCACCAGTATGAATGGCTAACCATCTCCCTTGGTCTTTTTCTTCACCTCTTCTATGGTGCCGAATCGTTGTCCTTTCATGTCCCTCTTCATTCGTGGAAACAAAAAGAAGCCGCATGGAGTGACCTCAGGTGAGTAAGGTGCGTTGGGAAGAGAGGCATGCTGTTTTTTGCCAAAAACTGGTGCACTGAGATGGCTGCACGAACTGATGCATTTTGGTGGCAAAACCAGTCCCTGTCTGCCACAGGTCAGGCCATTTTTGTGTGGGCTGGGAAAGTCACATATCTTAGCCTAGTCAATAAAGTTTCTTTCTGTATCCTCTGCTTTCAGCTAAAATCCATCTGACAGAAGCAATGCCAGCTCTTATTCCATCTTCTGTTCTGGGTCTGGCCTGAGCTTCTGGCAGTTCCCTGTCAATGCACCGCTGCAACCTCTGTCGGATGGTCTTCAGCAAAGTTTTAGTTGCACGTGATATCATGACATTGTTCTACAATCAGATCACCTTTCTTTGGAATGGATACAAATACGAATCTCTTCCAATCGGCTGGACAAATAGCTGTCTTCTAAATTTCCTGGCAGAGATGAGTACATGCTTTCCGTGCTTCATCAGCTTGCCAAAAAATTTTAATTGGTATTCCGTCAATTCCTGGAGACTTATTTTTGGCTAGATGCTTTCAGTACAGGTTATAAGCTCAAGAAAAAATGTCTTATGTTATTATAATTTATAGGTATTTTATAAAAAATAACAAATTTCTGCTGAAACACTATGCAGATATTTTAGTTATATTGTCAATCCCTCTGACAATGTTACCCAGTGAGGACTAAAACCGCCTCACCTCCATAGTGAAGGTATTATCCCAAAGAATGGACCATAGTGACGGCTCCATGTTAATCTTTGTTGCTGGAAAGTTAGACACTCAGCAGTGAAAGCAGTCAGGTCATCGTCAGTAAATGTAGAGTCTCTATCCCTGCTATGTAGCTTCTGCCTTCATGAGCCCATTGTATCCAAACCAGGACCACCAGTAAGTGAGGCTGACTGAAACACTGCCTGGGCCCACTTTGTCTGCCTGGTTGTTTACTATGCAGGGGTAGTGTATTGTATAGCCTGGGTTGACTAGAGAAGCAATTCTATGATGCTCACATATGTATAAGAAAGAGCTTTGGGCTGAGTCCCAGTGACGTAGTGGTTGAGAGCGGGACTGCGGCCCACTGGCTTGGCGGTTCAAATCCAGCAGCATCTCTCTAGGAGCAAGGCTGGGCCTCCCACTCCCACCAGAGGGCAGTGATGCCCCCCACCCCCAAAGATAGCGCTTTACATCAAGAAGTAGTAATAATATATCAAGAAATTATCCCAGCCCTGTCCAACTCAAGTCCATAAGTCTGATACTACCCCAGAAGTCCCTCTTCAGACACACGCAGCCACATGCAATGATGCAGAATGCAGGAAGATCCCAGGCTGGTGGGTGCAGAGTCGTGTGGGTCCAAGGTCAGTGGAAACATAGCAGGGTACTGGCCACTCTCAGGGTGGCCACCAGAGTCACAGTCAGCAGGAAGGCAGAGTTGTAAAGAGAGGAGGAGTTTCTCAGGGTCCTCCTTATGAAAAGGCCACATCCCTAAGGAAGCACCATCAAGCTGTGACCTAATTGACAGGTTAGATACCACCCCTCCACTTTCATACACCATCAAGTTGACATAAAATCATCTAGCTACCCCGTGAATTATTTAATATGGCTCTTCTACCCCAAATCTCTGACTCACAACTTCTTTCCCTGAGTGGCTCTGATATGAAAGTGAAGGGAAAAAGAAGAACGAACGTGAGGGAAGATGCTGATAGGGTTCACCTGTGAGTGATTGTAAACAGGATTCCCTGGATTGCCATCCCACTCTGTATAAAATGAGCTCTTGGAGAAGGAGGAGGAGGGATTTTTATTACAAGCAACAACCCGAAGTAGAGTGCATCCCCTGAGCAATGAACCTCCGGGATCCAGACACCAGCTGTAACATCAGAGGAGCAGCAACAGCAAAACCAGGAGTCAGGACATGGAACAAAGTGGCGAACTTCCCAGCAATTATAATTAAATAGAATTGATTAGTACTTATGACCATCCAGGACATTGGGTCTCCACTCAAGTACTCCCTCAATGCAAGAACACTTTGTTCTAATAACCCAGCATTATGTGATGCTCACCTTCTCCGATACGATCACTGAAGACAAAATGTGTGCATAAGCAAATGTGGTGAAGAAAGCGGAAGGTGTCTGGCTATCAAAAGCTATAGCATCTGGGATCTTAAAGGCCACTTTGTTCCATGTTACAGCTGACATCAAAGACCCAGAACAAAAAATCATTTCTATGTGAATGAGAGGGAGTGAGGAGTGGAGACCCACAGCCTATCTGTAGATAATGAGACATCCCCTTACAGAAGGGTCGCAAGAGACAAGCTAGTCAGGGTGCTAATAGAACCCACTAAACATATAACTTTCCTCTAGTTCTTTAACGCTTCTTCCCGCTTCCTTACTATCATGACACCAGTTTTACCATACAAATCCAGCAAGACCAGAGCATGTACACTGATACAGATAAGAGTTCACAACACAGGAAATCCAGGTCAGGTAAACCTCTCTGGAGCAATAATGAGAGTAGCAATACCAGGGGAGTGAAAGGAAGGTGTGGGGAGAGAAGGGGAACCGATTACAATGATCTACATAGCTCCTCCCAGGGGGACAAACAACAGAAAAGTGAGTGAAGGGAGACAGTGGACAGTGTAAGACATGGAAATATATATATATATATATATATATATATATATATATATATATATAAAAATTATGAAGGGTTCATGAGGGAGGGAAGGTGGGGGAAGGAGGGGAAAAATGAGAAGCTGATACCAAGGGCTTAAGTAAAAAGAAAATGTTATAAAAATGACAATGTACAGCCTGAGCCCTGGTCGCGTAGTGGCTGAAGCGGGACTGTGGCCCACTGGCTTGGCGGTTCAAATCCAGCAGCAGCAAGGCTGGGTAGCTCCCACGACCACCAGAGGGCAGTGATGCCCCCCCAAAATGACAATGTACAAATGTGATGGACACAGTTGATGTACAGGTTGTGATAAGAGCTGTAAGAGCCCCCAATAAAATTATTTTTAATGGAAAACCATTTAAAAGATTGAAAAGGAAGAAACCAAAAATTTATTCCACCAAGTTGATAAGTTAAAAAAAAAGATAAAAAAACACTTGAAGGGCTGAGCCCCGGTGGCGTAGTGGTTGTGCGCGGGACTGTGGCCCACTGGGACGGAGGTTCAATTCCAGCAGTGGGGCTGGACCTCCTACTCCCACCGCCACTGGAGAGCAGTGATGCCCCCAAAAAAAAAAAAAACACTTGAAGAGCAGAAAAAGTGAACTCTGAGTGGAAGTGGGAGGAGAGAACAGTGTATTAAAAAGGCAAAACTTGGGCTGAGCGCCGGTGGCGTAGTGGTTGTGCATGGGACTGTGGCCCACTGGGATGGAGGTTCGATTTCAGCTCCACGGAGCAAAGGCTGGGCCTCCTACTCCCACCACCTGAGGGCAGTGATGCCCAAAATCAAAACAAAAAACAAACAAAACAAAAGGCAAAACTTAACTCCACCTTAATTTGATCCTGACATGCTAATGGGAGCTTGATTGACTCGCTGAACACTCTATAGCACTCTACATCTTCCCATGATGCCCCAGTCTCCAGGGTCGTCATTTTAAAAGAGGCTGGTATCTTTTTTCCTTTTGCCCCAGAACTGTCTCCCCTTTGCTGTTCTTTCTTTTACCATCATAAGTATCCTGCCAGTAACCACTGCATATACACCTTTCCCCAATTTTCAAATTATGTCATCAGGATAGGTTGTTACAGGTGGAAGTTTCCAAAGAGCCTTCCAGGTGTGAGGTAGTATGATTTTAAATTGTTATGCTAATTGAATGAAAAACAAACAAACAAACAAACACATTTGCTAATGTTTCCTCCTTGGTACACTGGGCCGGGGAGGGAAGCTCTGGACTTCTCTGAAGGACACCCTGTTTTGCCACCAACTGATCGTTGGTGATCCTCAGTCTCTTCTTTTGCAAAAGGGAGTGATGCCAGAGTCTGAGATCAGGTAGGAGAAAACACTTGCCATTACCCTGCCGTGCGTGCCTCGTTTATCTACTATTTACTTTATAAAATACTGTTTGTCCAACAATCTAGAAAAGCTACATAGAATTTATTTTAGGTTTTTCAAGTTTTTAAATCTTAACAGAATTCAGGGTAGTTTTCTGTTGATGTGTAGAACATAATCACAAATGTTGTGTCTTTGGGAGGGGAGGGGCATCACAGCCCTCTGGTGGGAGTGGGAGGCCCAGCCTTGCTCCTGGAGAACTGCTGCCGGATTTGAACCATCAACCCTGTGGGTCGCAGTCCTGCACACAACCACTGTGCCACCAGGGCTCAGCCCACAAATGTAGTGTCTTAAGACAAAATACATTCACATTTCTATAAGGCATGTTGTTGATAGGTGCCATCAAGGTGGTCCCGACCCATAAAGACCCAGTGTACAACAGAATGAAACACTGGGCAGTTCTGCACCACCTCACAATCGTTCCTGTCCACAGCCACTGAATTCTAAATCGTTAAAGTTTCTCTCTCTCTCTCCCCAAAAAAGGTGTGTACAAAGTCCCTCCTCTCCAGGCTGTTCGAGTTGCTTTCCTCCAGTTTTTGAGCAGAGCTATGCAGGCGGGAGCTCCCCTCGCCTGGATTTGGATCCTTGCTGAGAAGGACCCTCCATCAAGGTCTGTGGGCGTTATCTGGAGCGAAAGAACTAGCAACTTCCCAGCTCTGCGTGCCCTATCTCGCGTTGCAAGGAAGAGATGGCCTCGCCCCAGGCTCAAGGACACTCCAGGTGCCGGAAGCAGACAGAGCCAACCTGGCAGGTGCAGAACCCAGAATTCACCAGTGAGCGACTCGGGGACGTTTTACCCCTTCCATGTTTTGCTATGTTGCTAGGAAAGCTGACTTTTGTCGCCTCCCGTTGGTCAGGGCCCCCTCTGGTGTCAGTGAGCTGTAACAGTACTTCCTAGGTTGTTGTTTTCATCGCTTTATTGGCGTAGACTTCAGGTGCATCATACAATTTAATCATTCCATCCTGTTAATTTCAGAACATTTTCTTCTCTTACCCTTGATGGGTCCCTATCCCCCATCTCCCATTCACCCCTACTCTGCCCCCAGGCAATTACCAAGCCAATTAGTCTCTATACATCTACCCATCCTGGATTTCGTGTACAGAAAATCATACAAGACACGACCAGGAAGCAAGCAAACAGACAAACCGCAACAACAATGACGAGACAAAGCATAAAAAGCCCACAATCACAAAGAAAGCAGAAAATATTAACTTTAAAATGGGTCAAAGGGGCGATCAACTGATACGGTACTTTGCTTTTTATGTAGTACTGCATTTAATTGCACTTTATTGTGGAACTTACCCAAGAATGTGCAGTATATCTTAGCCCAAATCACAATAAAAAGTTGTTGTTGCTTTAACGATGCAGGACGCACAACTAATCAAACCCGTCATTGCTGAGCTGATTTCTATGATTGCCCTCCAAAATTTCTAGGGCTGTAAATCTTTGTGAAAGCAGACTACTGAGTTTTTCTCCTTCGCAGCAGCTAGCGGGGGGCCAATTACTGACCTTTTGGTTAGAAGCAGGTTGCTTTAGGGACTGCCCCGTCAGAGTTCCTGTAGAATGTCCACACAACTTAACAAACGTCACAGCTCTGTGTAACTCCCACCCCGTTAAAGAAAGTCTTTCAGGATCCTTCCTAAGGACACTCGTCTCTCTGGTTTAGGGTATCCTTTTCTTGCTTCTCTTTATAGTTTTATTACGTGTAT